>JAVGWX010000004.1:90016587-90129087 GCA_036924085.1 Ariolimax columbianus | reverse complement strand
CAGCAACAATAACAGCAACAACAACAGCAGCAACAACAACAGCAGCAACAACAACAGCAGCAACAACAACAGCAGCAACAACAACAGCAGCAACAATAACAGCAGCAACAATAACAGCAGCAACAACAACAGCAGCAACAACAACAGCAGCAACAACAACAGCAGCAACAACAGCAGCAATAACAGCAGCAACAATAACAGCAACAACAACAGCAGCAACAACAACAGCAGCAACAACAACAGCAGCAACAACAACAGCAGCAACAACAGCAACAATAACAGCAGCAACAACCCAGGACCAAATAAGCGCACACATTCAACAAAATGAATAAATTCCAGCCTTCAACATTTACCTCCACGTGAGTCGCACGAGGAATGACAAGAATATGACAACTGTCACCTCGAAAGCATATCGCAAAAGGCGGCTCGAGTTGTACCCGAGGCCGGTAACCTATTTGACTTAAAACCATCGATATTATAATCAGCCACTGCCCAAGCTCTGAGCAGCGCATGAGCTGCAGCAGTCAGCGACCTATAGCTGACTGCCACGTCAGGGCCAGCGAACCAGAGCTGCCAAGACCCTTCTACACCTCTACGCGATGATCCTGGATAACAGGCTGAAACAGAACAGACTGGCTATGGAGAAGGGACCGAAGAGGGAATGCTAACCCGGTACTCAAAAAATGCTTGCTAAAGTCGGATGTGTAGGACCGAAAGGTGTAAATATCGCAGTCAAGCTGTAAACTACAACACAACGCATTCCGTTCTCTGGACTACATTCTAGTTCTTAAGCCCTTTCAGGGTTTGGTAGCGGGAGATTAAGAACGAACGAAGCCAAGCCATAATCAGCTCCTGCCCAATCTCTGATGCAGGCTTTGGGTAAACATCGCTATTATAATCAGCCACTGCCCAAGCTCGGATACAGGCGTTCTGTAAACATCGCTATTATAATCAGCCACTGCCCAAACTGGGATACAGGCGCTCTGTAAACATCGCTATTATAATCAGCTACTGCCCAAGCTCGGATACATGCGCTCTGTAAACATCACTATAATAATCAGCCACTGTCCAAGCTCGGATACAGGCGTTCTGTAAACATCGTTATTATAATCAGCCACTGTCCAAGCTCGGATACTAACTTTTTGCAAAGTGACCAGCTGCAGTTAAAACACGATCGACACTCGAGCGAAATTGTGCTTGATAGCTAACGCTTTGAAACAAGCTGTCTTTGAAACTGGTCAGCTGCAGTGTAGGTCTATGCTTGACGGGTGAATGTGATGATGCTTACCTCACAACTCCATACTTGTCCACACACGCCGTGCCATCCTGGATAACTTGCACCCCTTCAGGAAGATGTCCGGACCGTAACGTTCTGATAAATCCTTCTTTGGTGCAAAATGGTTGGTCTTTGAGTAGAAGCCCTGACAGAGATTGACATGATGTGTGTAAAACAGACAATCGTTAGACAGATAAAAGTTCACAACAGACAAGAATAAATACTTAAATAATTAAAGAAAATGAGCATCCTTGATATAATACTTAGGCAATACGAAATATATTAATAGTTATCCATTGTAAGCGAAAATACGACCGCATCAGACGTGCTGTGCTTCGAGATGGGATGAATGCCTTCATTTTCTAGCAGATGTCAAAAATAAAATAGCGTTCGTCTGATTGTGTAACTCGCGTTTGAATAAATTAAATTCACAAAGTATTGCGCTTCATACGCCCGCTCTCTCTTCTTCCGCTTCATTTATCTGGTGGAAAGACGTAATCCAGGCGACTGGAGGTAACATAGGATGCAGACTTTGCCTCAGGGTTTACTCCAGAAGCCCTTCACATTATCAGGAGACATACAAGACGGTAGGGGAAATATATAGTAAAATAACAGCCAACAAGCTTAACTAGAGATAATTTATTCATGCGACAAAGCCTTTGCAGTGCGTCGCTCTCATCAGTTACTATGTAAGAACCTCGGTCTTTAGCAGTTCTGCTGTCTCCATAGATATCATCTTCAGAACATTGTTGTTGTATTTTCCATGCCCTCTATGGTCTGCCTCTGCATCGCTTCCCAGGTATCATACTCTCCAGTATTGGGTTTTTTTATCTATACCATTGTGACGTTCGATGTGACCAAAGTAGTTTTTTTTTAGACGTAATGAAGTTTACTACAAGCTTATTTTGTTCTTTAGGGAGTCTGTATTATTCTTGTTCGTTATTCGTGGTATCTTGGAAATATTCCTGTACCATTTTGACTCGAACGATTCAATCTTCTTATTTAGATTGTGTGTGATGGTCCATGTTTTGCATCCGTTACAACACAGAAGCGAGATACCCTCCAGATATTTTTGTTTGTTAGTATTATGCCAGACGTTCCTCATTCTACCTAACCTCTGCTTTGCGAAGACCATCCTCCTTCTGACTTATTTTAGCAGTCTCCATTGTTGCTTTTGATGGAGTAGAAATATTAAAATCTTTTGACGTTTTAGATTTCTTCATTTCTAAGGGTAAGTTTCGGTCTGTTCTGTTGCATATTGGTGGTCTTCTTATTGACTTTGCTGACGTTCAGGTTGTGTTCTGAGCTGTGTTGTTTAACGAAAACAAGTTGTACTGGCTAGAACGTCATTCGACAGAAAACAGACTACACTAGCTAGAACGTCATTCAACAAGAAACAGGATTAATGGCTAGAACGTCACTCAAAAGAAAACAGGCTGTACTGCTAGAGGGTCATTCAATAGAAAACAGGCTTAATTGGCAAGAACGCCATTCAAGAGAAAGCAGACTGTAATGGCTAGAACGCCATTCAATAGAAAACAGGCTCTACTGGCTAGAACGCCATTCAATAGAAAACAGGCTCTACTGGATAGAAAGTCATTCAATTAAAAAAAAGCAGACTGTAATGGCTAGAACGCCATTCAATAGAAAACAGGCTTAACTGGCTAGAACGTCATTCAATAGAAAACAGGCTCTACTGGATAGAAAGTCATTCAATAAAAAAAACAGACTGTAATGGGTAGAACGCCATTCAAGGGAAAACAGGCTGTATTAACTAGAACGTCATTCAATAAAAAGAACTGGCTGTACTGCTAGGACGTGATTGAATTGTTTTTAAACAGGCTACACTGCTAGAAAGGCATTCATTAAAAATAGGCTGTACTGGCTAAAATGTCATTCAACAAAAAAAACAGGATTACATTTAACGTAAGTGAAAATCTCTAAGTGATGCAACTTCGTCAGATACCACTGGATGTATATTAAACAAAACAGATCTGGTTATAAGCCACGTGATAGATAAATGAATAAATGATATCATAGAAATACAACAACAATGGCATATGACGACAGATACAAACATACCTAGCCGAAGAAAGATGCAAGTTGTCATAAATGTAGAAGTAAAACAAACTACATTGATGATACCAGCGTTAATCGTGATAGCATCGATAATGGTGATGCCAATTATAATGGTGATAGAAACTACATTGATGATACCAGCGATAACGGTAATACAAACGATAATAGTGATATTAACATAATAATAATGTTCGCTTAGGCGTAAAAGGCCCCGTTGCGACGATCGACCTATATAATGTCTAACTACTGAGGGTTGTTCGTGCGTAGTGTCTTGACCGAAATCCTTACAGACTCCTCAAGTGGATCCCAGTACTCTGCAGCCTCGGGATGAGTCTGCGAGGAGTGTGTATTGAACCAATGTTTGTGTCGGCTTTCCTTGTCTGTCCGTGTCTGACTCCATATGTCTTCGCTTTCCGCCATCATGGCCTCTTGACTTGGTCCATTTCGGGTCAGCGTGACACTTGCTGTGATGAGAATACGGAATACGAGGTTGGGAGAGGTATGATGTAACCTCCGGCGGAAGGGGCCAGGAGGTAGACGGCTTCAGTCTAAGCAGGATGGCCTTTGAGTAGTGAAAACCTGGGCTGAATTCTGTGGTGCAGTCAAGCGGAACGTTCAACGCCATATGGAACTGTTTTCTCCCGGTTTAAGCCAGGCACAGCCGCAGCAAGATGCAATATAACAACAGGATAACCGATCGAAAGCACATGAATTCCACAGAATACAGTCCTCGATACCACCTGGTGAAGGAGCTGGGAATTATAATCCGAACAGGAACTAGCAAACTTCAGAAAACGACACAAACACCGGAGCCAGTCAAGAGCGCAGATAGTCAGGGGTGGCCATCTTACTTTTGCTAGATATTGGTGATACTAAGGATAATAGTGATACAAACCATTATAGTGATACAAACGATAAAAGTGATAAACGAATTTAGTGATACAAACGATACTGGTGATACATACAATAATAGTGATACATACGATAATAGTGATACAAACGATCCTAGTAATATAAACTATAATAGTTATACAAACGATACTGGTGATACAAACGATAATAGTAATACAAAGGATAATAGTAACATAAACGATACTGGTGATACAAACGATACTGGTTTTACAAACGATACTGGAGATACAAACGATACTGGAGATACAAACGATACTGGTGATACAATCGATACTGGTTTTACAAACGATACTGGTGATACAAACGATACTGGTGATACAAACGATACTGGAGATACAAACGATACTGGAGATACAAACGATACTGGTGATACAATCGATACTGGTTTTACAAACGATACTGGTGATACAAACGATACTGGTGATACAAACGATACTGGAGATACAAACGATACTGGAGATACAAACGATACTGGTGATACAATCGATACTGGTTTTACAAACGATACTGGTGATACAAACGATACTGGTGATACAAACGATACTGGAGATACAAACGATACTGGAGATACAAACGATACTGGTGATACAATCGATACTGGTTTTACAAACGATACTGGGGATACAAACGATACTGGTGACACAAACGATACTGGTTTTACAAACGATACTGGTGATACAAACGATACTGGTGATACAAACGATACTGGTGATACAATCGATACTGGTTTTACAAACGATAATACTGATACCAACCATAATAGTGATGCTGATGGTATGGCGATGATTTAGTTAACGTATTGAATCACTTACCAGTAAACTGACTGTAATTTTTTCGCATATCTGTCACTTGGTCATACAACTTTCCATGTCTCAAATCGATAGACCTCAGATCAGGGTTGGAGTGGTACATCTCCCCAGCCAGGAAACTCAACTGATTCTCGTTTTCCTGCAAGTACCTCATGTTATGATTATTTTCTTTTGTGTTGGCGTGTCCATGTTTCCATCGATTGATTCGACGGAAATCCCTGTGTTCTAATAATAAGTGAGCGTTGATATCAGGGGATTCCCGTTGATGACTTGACTGATCGTTTTTCTTAGAAAACAAATAGAAAGAAAAGAGAAAAAAAGCCAAAATTCAATATCACAAATACGAAAAGTTACTAGCACAGCGCAATCATTTCAGAAGGGCGGTGGTGGGGGAGGGGTGGGGAGGGGAGCTGAAAGGGGAGCATGGAATTCTTACGCTGTAAGCCAGACGCTGAAAGGGGAGCATGGAATTGTTACACTGTATGCCAGAGAGGCATCAAGGAAGAGATTGTAAAACTGAATTAAGCATTAGTTGAAACTAGATTGGAATACTGTGGAGTACTATCAGAGTACTGTTTACAGGTGTGGAGTCCTTATGGTAGAGATAATACAACATGCTGGAATGGATACAAAGAAGTTCGGCAAAGTTGATAGTGGGATTCCATAACTACAGTTAGGAAAAAGAACTCCGAAAAACTGGCATACGGTGTCAAGAAAAGAGAATAATTCGAGGGGACTTCAAAGGAACGGATCAATTAGGCTATAACAAGTTGTTGTTTTTTTTCAAATACAACCACCTACAAGAACAAGAGAGCATAGGTACAAATTAACTGAAGAAAGGTCCAGATTAGATATTATGAAATATTTTTTTATTCAAAAGGGGGGGGAAGCTTGGAATGCACTGCAACAGGAAGTAGTGGAGACAAGGACAATTAATACATTTCAGAATAGATTGGATGCGCATAACTTTTAGAGGAAGGAAATGTAAAAGAAACTGGTTTATGAAGTCTTTTAGGCCAGTTTGCAACAGCTTTAACAAAAGGTAACAGGGCAATTCAAAGTAAACAGTAAAGAGTGGATCAGTATATGGCTAAACAAGAAAACATCATTTATACAACCCACAACAAACAGCACAAGGCTTGAAGATATGGGTGCCGTAGGGATTACAGGAGACAGTGTGGATGAAGAAGCAGTGAGCGAGATGACAGCAGTCTGAAACAAGGGGCGGGGGGAGGTGTCCAGGACAAACGTGAATATAAAGCAGCCTCGCTGTAAGCTACGGCGCAAAGTAACCAAATGTTCCAGGACGAACGCCGAAGCAGAAGCAGAAATGAGAAGATGATGAAAATGAAGAAGAAGTAGAAAAAGAAGCAGAATACAAGACGAGGAAGAAAAAGAAGAAGTAGAAAAAGAAGCAAAAAGTAGAAAAAGAAGAAGAATTATAAAAAGAAGCAGAAGCGCAAGAACAGGCGAGGACAAACGAGAGGAATAAGAAGTAACCAAAAGAGCAGCAGCACAAGAAAAGACGAGAAAGAAAAAGAAGAAGAAGAAGAAAAAAAAGTAGCAGAAGCAGAAGAAAACTGACAACAAGAAGGCGAGAAGAAGAAGAAGAAAAAGAAGAAGAAGTAGAAGAAAAGAAAAAGAAGATGATGAAGATAAAGAAAAAAGAAGAGTATGTACACTATCATTATCATCATCATTTACCTTGTCTCTCCAGATGGTGAAGTATATGTCCAACATTGTGTTTGGTTTACCCTAATCAGCGTTCAGAGAAACTTCAATCTATTTGCTTAAAGCAGTGTCAGTGACAATGGATTTTACATAGTGAGATTGCCAGCCGCAGCACAACTTGCCCTAGTCGCCTGTCACAACTTTCTGGAAAGTTAGCAATGACTTCTCTCAGGAACCACTCGGACTTCGATGGTGAGTACAGTGAGGTATGACCTACTTTAGATAGGCTGACTCACCAGGAAAACTCCTTGAAACGTCACATTAAATAACGGAACTCATATTGGGCCAATGTTTATAATCAATCCATGTCCCACACAGAAAAATAATACAAATTCACGGTATAAAACACAACAGATCACTGTTTAGAGTGATCTTTTCACAGAATGCTGCCCTGAAACCAACTGCATATCTATCTTTTTTCTCAAACACGCTAACATTGTTGCACTGGTAGTTGACATTGTTTCATTATTTAGTCAGCCGTGAAATGTGACGATTCAAAGGAATTTCTCCCTGAGACAGAAGGCCTGTATCTACAGTAGGTCGTGGTTGAGGGGTGTTAGCACCACGAGAGGAAAACAAAGATGTTAATCGTGGACAAAACGAAAGCAGTTCTTTTTTGCCGACCACGAAATAGAGACGCATGCACATTCCATTGTAGGATTTCATTGCTGCAGTCTCGACACCCCATAGCTCTATTTTATTTTAGGGCAATTCCAAATTTCTCATTAGATCATTCATATCTTGGCAATTTTGTGTGGATGTGAAGGTCCTTCTACGGACACATAATCAGGATCTCTTGGCATAGATGCTTTCACAGGTGGCGGATGTGCACTGGTCTTACTTGTGTCTCCGACATCCATAGTTTACAAATATGGTGTATCCAGAACAGGAAAGTCTACCTCGTGAGGCACTCGCCGCAGAGCAGTAAGAATACTCGGAGAGGTCTTCTTCTTCTTCTTTTTCAATCAACTGATGCTTTACTTCTAGACCGATGAAGTTCACGAAAGAGAATTTGTTTCAGGTCTTCGCTGGTCCCCAACAGCTTTTCGAGCATTGTCGCTCTCCCGATCCAAACATCATCTTTTTGGTCTGCATATGTGGTGAAGTCCTGCATGATATATTCTGGTGTTGAGTGCCGCATTCGTATGTGGCTGTAACTCTAATTCCCCTTCTGTGGGGAGTGTCCTTGAGACTGTAATCCCGTTCTGAGTTTGAAGATCTTTGTCTGCCAATCTCTGACAAGTTTGTCTTTGCTGTCATTGTCTGGCTTGTATTCTATGTGCTGGTCTCTTCATTCTGTGAAGGTGGTCCTTGAGTATATTGTCCCGTTTCATGTCTGAAGATCTTTGTCTGCCCATTTCTAAAAGTTTATTAATGCTGTTCAGGATAATTCAAAAGGTAGTTCTTCATCTTAGGAATACACTGTCCAGATGAATTAAAGAAAGCATAAAACAGACTCCAAAATTCTAAAGAGAAGACTAAACCGAACAGATTAAAAAAAGAACATAAAACACCATTTAATTAGCTTTTGCTTCATGACAATTAGAACATAGCATTAGAGATCAATCTCCAAACGCAATGAAAGAAATGTTTACATCACCTAAAGCCGAGGAGTCTCAAACTCAAACCAAGCTAAGGATCTCAATAGGTCAAGTTTAATAATCACTCGCGTGCCGAACCGCAGTAAACTTTTGTTATTTCAACTTTTTAACGTGGACATTATTTGGAGTACCAGAGATGGCTGCGTTACGAATTGTCTACTATAGAGCATGGGGATTGGCCGTCTGGACTTGTAGAAAATAGGAGTCATAAAAACGTTTACAAATACAACTCAACCATCCAAGACAAAAGTAGGTCATATGCCAAAAGAAGTATTCGCGAGTGCAGAGCAGGTCGGAAGTACTCTGCGTCACCAACTTTACGGTTTTCTTTTAGGAAGGTCTAGAAAAATGGTAGCTGGACACATGAAGGGAGCTCGAGATATGCATGAAGGGAACAGAAAACACGTGGGCAGAGCTGTAGGGGATGGCTCGAGACAGGACGTATTGGCGTAAATTTCTTGAAGAGCTGTACTCCACAGTGGACATGAAATGTTGTATTTGATCGATTGATTGGTTAAAGAATTGATTCTTCCCATTCACACATACACACATACACACATACTAATAATAATAATAATATTAATAATAACGATTACTGCCAACGCAAGTGAAGATGTCGACAGCGTTCAATATAGGCCTAACATTGGGACTTGCGATTAAATAGGTTAAGTGAAGAAGCTGCGATTTGACGTTAACCTCATTCTCTCGTCCTGGGCTACTTTGGTCCAGTCGCAAGACAAAGTTAATACGACTAGATACAGCACACGATGCAGATTTGTTGTCTGAACTTACTCACATGCATACATACGAATACATATATCTTACCTGGTTTCTATCTAAAGGGGGAGTTTCGAGCGCTTCACGAACTCTCATATTTAACTCCAATTCCATTTTCTGCCTGACGGATTCCCGCCATCTGGTCTCATCTAAGAGAGAAAGCAAATTACACATTCCAATGACACCACGTTCGCTTTGTGAATTACATAAAAACAGATGCACAAGAATGACATACATACTGACCCCAATCGCCCTTTCTTTTAAACATTAGTGCTTAATTGATTCTACCACAACCTTACATTGACTTTAGACTTCCATCGATTCTACCAAAATGTTCATTTGATTCTAACACCGACATTCATTGACTCTATCACAAACTTCCGTTGATTCTACCACAACCTACAATTGACTACCACAAACGTCCATTGGTTCTACCACAGACTCCCACTGACTCTATCACAAACTTTCATTGATTCTACCACCGACTTCCATGGACTCTACCACAGACTTCCATTGACTCTATCACAAGCTTCCCTTGATTCTAACACAACCTCCCATTGATTCGACCGTAGACTTCAATTGATTATCGCTTAGACTTCCATTGATTCTACCACAGACTCCCATTGGCTCTATCACAAGCTTCCCTTGATTCTACCACAGACTCCCATTGACTCTTTCACAAACTTCCATCGATTCTCCCTTAGACTTCCATTGATTCTCCCTTAGACTTCCATTGATTCTACCACAGACACCCATTGACTCTATCACAAACTTCCATTGATTCTCCCTTAGACTTACATTGATTCTACCACAAACGTTCATTGATTCTACCTCAGACTTTCGTTTACTCTACTATATTCCAATGACTTTACTATCGACCTCCATTTATTCTACCATAGACTTCCATGATTCAATTATAGATCTCCCTTTAATCTACCATAAACTTTCATTATTTCTACCATACACTTTTACTGTTTCTGCCATAGACTTTAATTGTTTCTACCATAGACTTTCGTGGTTTCTACCAGACTTTCATAGTTTCTACCATAGACTTTCATTGTTTCTACCATAGACTTTCGTTGTGTATGTGATAGACTTTCGTTGTTTCTACAATGGTTTTCCATTGATTTTACCATAGACTTTCGTTTTTACAATGGTTTTCCATTGATTTTACCATAGACTTTCGTTTTTTCTACAATGGTTTTCCATTGATTTTACCATATACTTTCGTTGTTTCTCCAATGCTTTTCCATTGATTTTACCATAGACTTTCGTTGTTTCTACAATGGTTTTCCATTGATTTTACCATTAGGTCTCACCTGACCCTGACTAACACTGTCTGGTATGTATTCTTCACCTGACCTTGACTAACATAATCTGATCTGTATGTTTTGTCTGACCGGACGTTAGTCTCTTCTTCCCATCAAGTCATTAACATTATAACTGCTGACATTTTATGTTATACAAAATCGGGATTAGTGATATCCGGCTGATATATAGGTAAATAAACCTTTAAATAACTGAATCATGAAGCTCAAGATACTTTATCTGGTCATTTTTCACTTCAGCCTGAGTTTAGGGCCACCACTACAAGTGCCTTCTTCAGGAAGGTTGTGTAAAATCACTGCCCTCTTCAAGCTGTGGTTTCTATGTTCCTTTTTCTTACATTATGAAGTTGCTAACCCCAAGCACCACACTCTGCAGTCATATTTACCGACATGCATAAAGGCACACTGACCCTTTTCTTTCTTCTAATGTAAGAGGATCCGGTATCCACTTTGGAAAACTGCAGGTATAATAATATATAAGGAAGAGAAAGAATGAGAAAGCGGTGCCAAATACTAACCTGATATTTCCATTTCTTGAAGAAAGTTATCTTCTCCCTCTCTTCCTGTTTATTTCCCGTCTCTGTTTCTGTCACAAATTCATCTTACCTTCACATTAATATCCCATGATCTTCCCATGTTTGTCACATTAACTTTTAATTATCTTCACATTAATTTCACAGCAATGTCACATTAACTTTCCATTGACACATCACATTATCTTCCCATGTGTGTCACATTACCTTTTAATTAACTCCACATTAACTTCACAGCAATGTCACACTAACTTCACATTAATGGTACTTTATCTTCCCATGTGTAACATTAACTTTTAATTATTTTCACATTAACTTCACGGCAATGCCACACTAAGTTCCCATTGACATGTCACATTATCTTCCCATGTTTGTCACATTAACATTTAATTATCTTCACATTAACTTTTCATTAGCTTCATATTAACTTTACATTAACTTAACAAGTACTTCATTTTCTTCTTCTCGTTCGCCACGTTTTTTTATTATGTCTACGCGAAGTCTGGTTCTCTGGATAAAGTTTGCAATAGTGAAGAGTTCTCAGAGGCGTCTAAACAACTTTGTGTGAAGGCTTGTCTACGTGGACCAGTGCTCAGTACGCAATTGGGTAAGCATGTAAGTGCTAATGATCTGTTGTTAATAATGAACGTAATTTTAAATGTAAGCAAATCACAGAGTCTCCGTTGTTAGTAAATACGATTATAATATTGACTTGGCCTGGAGGGTGAGCAGAGAGAAGTCACACTATAATCTGCCAGACGTTTCCTTAGTGATGCCAAAGAAAGTTTGGGCATGGAGCCGGCTATCACATCCTTGAGAAATTACAAGCCGCATCAGGAAAATAATGTAAAGATGTTTATACCCGATTGTAGTAGACTTTACAACCCTTGGGAGAAGACGGTACACCCAGTAGCGAAACGTAATGATAATTTTTAGGGTAAGCTGAGTCATGAACATAAAGTGACATAATCGTTCACCTGTTCTAAAAATAGAAATCCAGTCACTGGCCTAATGTGTGGCTTTTGGGCTGTGATAGAAAATAGCGCGCTAATGACCGTCTCCGGCTACCAATTGACCTGATTCTTTCTACGCTGTATTAGGCTGGACTCAATCAGTTTTGCCGATTCGCGCGTTTGTAACACGTCACTACGCTCAAACAAAAATAATAATTACAATTTCAATTTCTAATTTTCTTCCCATCTGTTTAATGCAAAACGATGTCTTTTCTAATTCTTTACCAAACCTTTGGGATGGCTAAGCCTATGTTGTCTATTCTAACGCATCGCTACTTAGTACGCCCTATGGTAGACAATGTCTATGCCGATTATAGTAGACTCTACAACTCATGGTTGAAGACGGTACACCGCATGGTAGAATATCTTTATACCTCACGGTTCTTGCAGCTAATGTTTTTGTTCGAAGCTAGTCGTGCTCAGTTAACGCTTAGCATTTTTGGTAGTGGGTTACAGTGGCTCATCTTACATCCCGAGGTGTGCTTGAGAAAGGGCACAAGGATCCTCCAGAGTGTCATACAATGTGATCTTCCTCAGTACGTTCTCCGTTATGGGGGGGGGGGGGGGGGGTTACAATATTGATACCCGTCACTTCGGACTGCTGAGGTGCAGCCTGTTTCCAGGAGCACGAACAAAGACGTGTGGTGAGGTGGAAGGGGGTGGGGTCTTGATCAGTATGTTTCACTTGACCCTGACGGGAGTTGGGATCTTGATCAGTATGTTTTGTCTGACCCTGACTAACATTGTCCGATCATAAATGTTTTGTCTGACCCTGACTAACATTGTCCGATCATAAATGTTTTGTCTGATCCTGACTAACATTGTCCGATCATAAATGTATTGTCTGACCCTGACTAACATTGTCCGATCATAAAAGTTTTGTCTGACCCTAACATTGTTTGATCATAAAAGTTTTGTCTAACCATAACATTGTCCGATCATAAAAGTTCTGTCTGACCCTGACAAACATTGTCCGATCATAAATGTATTGTCTGACCCTGACTAACATTGTCCGATCATAAAAGTTTTGTCTGACCCTAACATTGTCTGATCATAAAAGTTCTGTCTGACCCTGACAAACATTGTCCGATCATAAATGTTTTGTCTGACCCTGACTAACATTGTCCGATCATAAATGTTTTGTCTGACTCTGACCAACATTTTTAGTTCAGTATGTTTTGTCTTACCCTGATAAAAATTGTCCGACCAGTATGTTTTGTCTGACTCTGACTAACATTGTCCGACCATCCTGTTTTGTCTGACCCTGACTAACATTTTTCGACCAGTATGTTTTGTTTGAAACTGACTAACATTGTCCGACCAGTATGTTTTGTCTGACCCTGACTAACATTGTCCGACCATTATGTTTTGTCTGACCCTAACATTGTCTGACCATTATGTTTTGTCTGACCCTGACTAATATTGTCCGACCATTATGTTTTGTCTGACCCTGACTAACATTGTCCGACCAGTATGTTCTGTCTGACCCTGACTAACATTTTTCGATCAGTATGTTTTCTCTGACCCTGGCTAAGCTTGTACCATGTGTACGTTGTGTCTGACCCTGACTAAACTTGTACCATCAGTACGTTGTGTCTGATCCTGACTACATTGGTACCATGAGTACGTTGTGTCTGACCCCGACTAAGCTTGTATTATTAGTACGTTGTGTTTGACCCTGACTATCATTGTCCGATCTTAAATGTTTTGTCTGACCCTGACTATCATTGTCCGATCATAAATGTTGTGTCTGACCCTGACTATCATTGTTTGATCATAAATGTTGTGTCTGATCAGACGTTAGCCTCCTGTTTCTAACATAGGGAAGTGACTTTTCATTGTGAAAGATACGGCCGCAGCTCCCGTTACCGGCAAAAGCTCGAGTCGACCCAGTTGAAGATGTGCATCTGGTTTATTACTAGAAAAGGAAAGACTGCAAGTAATGGAACTCGTCATCCCAGCACTTAAGCAAGCGATGACCTTGATAAATATGGTCACATACACTTTATCCCCGAAAGCAGTGTCTCTTTTCGGACTACCTTTAACTTTGCCAATCAAATTAAAATCAACCAGAAAACCTATGGGTCTAACTTGCGCGGTGCGTGAGCCGACAGCAACAAGCGATTCAAAGCTGGCTTCTTATATCAGGATAAGCGAATCATAGTTGGTTCTTGTTCTGTCACTTCAGTGCGACACTGAAAACAGGCTGCACTAGTCACTTGTTTAGTCTGCCACTTCAGTGCGACACTGAAAACAGGCTGCACTAGTCACTTGTTTAGTCTGCCACTTCAGTGCGACACTGAAAACAGGCTGCACTAGTCACTTGTTTAGTCTGCCACTTCAGTGCGGCACTGAAAACATACTGCACTAGTCACTTGTTTAGTCTGTCACTCCGGTGTGACACTGAAAACAGGCTGCACTAGTCACTTGTTTAGTCTGCCACTTCAGTGCGGCACTGAAAACAGGCTGCACTAGTCACTTGTTTAGTCTGCCACTTCAGTGCGACACTGAAAATAGGCTGCACTAGTCACTTGTTTAGTCTGCCACTTCAGTGCGGCACTGAAAACAGGCTGCACTAGTCACTTGTTTAGTCTGCCACTTCAGTGCGGCACTGAAGACAGGCTGCACTAGCCACTTGTTTAGTCTGCCACTTCAGTGCGGCACTGAAAACAGGCTGCACTAGTCACTTTTTAAGTCTGGCCAAGGGACAGGGACTATAGTGGATAGGAAAACTACGTACTCAAATACATTCAGCTGAAATCGGATGTGTAGGGCCTAAAGACGCAGAGATCGCATTCTATCTGTAACTGATAAAACAACACCCTCTTCAGGACGAACGCAGAAGAAGAAGAAGAAGAAGAAGAAGAAGAAGAAGAAGAAGAAAAAGAAGAAGAACAAAAAGAACACCTAGCATAGTCTGGACTGTAACATTTTCACTCCATTGATTGTGTCATTTAATATGGCATTTAAAAAAAGGCTCAAATTCTAAAACTAGGTCTTTCATTGTGTGGAGCGTGTAGCTCTGTGGGATTGGGATTACAGCGTGTCAGATTTCTAATCATGGACGAATAGAAAAAATCAAGAAAACGGTTTGTGCTTGGTACGACCGCTCCTCCAGTCGACACAGCTGTAAATGGGTACCTGAAGTATAAAGTTGTGGAAGTTAAAAACAGCAAGGATGGGAACTAGCCACCCACTGCGGCTTAGTACACGAAGACTTGTATTAATCTCAAACGAAAATTGTTGCCATGGGACTGACCTTTACATTTCATTCTGTCCGGGGAGTAGAGACTAACGTCTTGTCAAACAAAATATACTGATCAGACATCTTAGTCAAGATCAGTTGAAATATATTGATCAGACATGTTAGTTAAGGTCAGTTGAAATATATTGATCAGACATGTTAGTTAAGGTCAGTTGAAATATATTGATCAGACATGTTAGTTAAGGTCAGTTGAAATATATTGATCAGACATGTTAGTTAAGGTCAGTTGAAATATATTGATTAGACATGTTAGTTAAGGTCAGTTGAAATAAATATACTGATCAGACAAGTTAGTCAAGATCATGTGAAATCTACTGATCCGACATGTTAGTGAGGGACAGTTGAAATATACTGATCAGACATGTTAGTGACAGTCAGTTGAAATATACTGATCAGACATGTTAGTGGGGGTCAGTTAAAATATACTGATCAGACATGTTAGTGGTGATCAGAATAAATATACTGTTCAGACGTGTTAGTCAGGATCAGGTATATATACTGACCAAAATCCTGTTTCACTTATTTAGTTCTCCACGGAAACAGGTTGTCTAGTGGCAGCCTAGTTAACTAGGTGGGGGAGCGACGTTTTTCTCCTAACAGTGAGCGTCACGCAGATTAAGCCAAGCACAGCAGAACCGGCTGGAGGACCCTGGTCCACCTTCATCAGCACACTAGGGATGTGAGGAAAGCTATTGCAGCCCGCCATTTTAGGGGGCAAAAAAACGATCTTATTCATTCATCAACACTGCAACGCATTGTAGGGATTCAACAACAACTCTGTCTGTTCGTATGTATGTTTATCAGTTAGCCTGGAAAACAAATTAAAATGTCTAAGAAAATTCGTTGAACTTATTCGTCACAATTTACTTAATTAAATTTACACCTGCACACCACAAACTTTAATCCAAAAAGTATATTATCGAAACTAATATATGTTTAATAGAGTCCAAATCGAAAGGCACCAGTAGCATTCACAGTTAGATACACCTATACATTGTAGGAACTAAAACATATATAAGCTGTCTGTTAGAGCCACACTGCCAATGTCTTCTTTATATTTAAGCTTGACTCTCTGTGCCAGATCAAATGTCTGTAAACGCTCCATAAGTATATAGACGCAATCAATCACAAAATCAATAAGGTGTTTGAACACGCCGACACACCGCGCGAAGCCGGTAAGAACACCTGTCGGCTTAAAACGTTATGACGTTGTTTTACCTGTTAAATTTGGAATAGTGGTTTGGTATTCCGTCGGGAGAATCACAGTATTTTGGATCAGATAATTAAAACGTTCTGACTTACTGAATTTTCTGTTAGGTTTAAAATGGTAGTGTTGCATGTCATGACATGTAGAGAGAATCACATAATTGTTGATCAAATCGGTGGCCATATCCACATTGAAAGTCGGCTAAAGTGGATCGCCAAAGTCTGTACCTTTTGCATTCATTGTGTAATCTGAAAGGCTTTTTCCTTTTCATCAATATTATTCTTCATTTTCATCGTTGGCATCCTTAGGTTTTCTTCTTTCCATTTCAGAAATGCATAGATCGAAGCAGCGACGGTAGTGAAGGTCAAATGTCGATAACAGAAATATATGGGTAATGGCTCAGTGATTGCTCCATGAAAAACCAAAACGACACCAATGTTACGGCCATAAAGCCTTCGTCAGGGACAAAGAACGAATGAAAAATAAGAAATGCTGTAAAATTATCAGTTTCATTTACCAGCCATGCTTGGAATTTAACCCGCTCATCGCACATGTTTTACTTTCTGTTGTGAATTTTGAGATTTTATCTTTCGTTCTTACTCTCTCGCTAAGGTCTTGTGACGGTAATATAGGTACCGTTTGGGGTTTGTCATTACCTACGAGGGAATGGTAGTAAGTAGGTCACAAACTGATATGGCATAGCTGCCATATGTAGTTGGCAGTTTTTAAGGGTGTCATTAGGTGTCTGCAACATTCAGCTTTGTGGGTTTTGTAAGTAACACAGGCTAGGTGTCGCATGCACGTACGCAGCTCGGATTTAAAAAAATGGCGTCTGAGGTCACAGTGTGTACATCAAAGAACAGCATACTTGTTTGTGTGTAGTTTTTTTTTAAATAAAAAAACACTCTGCAAAGATTATTCATAACGGAATGCTTCCTTTTTTTTATTGGGACAAATGTTTGTCGCGTAAAGCAACGCATACATTTTCTAAAAACCACTAAACAATTGCTGATGCAGCCCGACCTGGTCGTCCTGTTAAGATGACAATACAAACTTCTGTGCGGCTAATAATTCAAGCTGACAGGCGAGTAATGAAACGTACCAACTGCAATAGGGTGGTCGCATAGTTTAGCCTTCAGCATAATGCAGGACCGACTGAATTTCCAGAAGGTGTGCTCACGATGGCTACCCGATAACTGACTGACGAACACAAAATGAAACGAATGTTCTTCTCCTTGTACTAATAAAACGATGAGATAAGTGTATCAATGTTGGTGAGATGAGATAAGTGTATCAATGTTGGTGGAGATGAGATAAGTGTATCAATGTTGGGGAAAATTGTATTGAGAAATAATGAACAATTTAAGTGCACTAATAATAGTTTTAAAGTTTGTATCTTATTTTTTATAAATAGACGTTTGTGACCTATTTACTGGCCTGCTCTCGTATGTATATTTATATGGACTTTTCACTTCAGTATGATTTTCACCCAGACTTATGTTTGTTTACGTAGTAACCATATCTTGCATGACCTAACTTACTAAACATACATTTACCTTTCACTTCTTCAACACTTCCTTATCTGTTTTTATTTTCTCCTGCAGAAAACGTTCTATCAGTCAATTCAAACCTCCAGCTCATTGCTGACCATAGGTCCTCAACTAACAACCTACAGGTCTGTCTCTCCTCTCCCCTCTTCGCCAACATAGGACATGAATGTCCTTCTACCCCCATGTTAGACTCCAGTTAGTTTCTCTAAGTTTTGTTTGGTCAACCGCTGCTCCACTTGCCCCTCGGGTTCTAGAACAGCGTATATCTTACAATGTCAGGTCCTATCTTAAAGTATGCCTTATCCAGAGCCTGCGGCTTCTCTTTATTGTCTCGCTCCACTGAGATCGAGAACTTGAGTTACCGTTCTTGAGCCAAGTGTCTTGTGTCCGTTGTTTTAAGCCTTTGTTGCAGTATTTCTGCTTTATCCTCTATAGTGTGCAGTGGTAATTAGTCATGTTAGATTCGCATGAGATGGCCGAACCATCCTATTGCACGTCATCCTATGTGTTCAGCCCAACGAGCGGTTCTCATAGTAAAGAAACGCAGTTAAATAGAAGCACAGACAAGCGGCATTGAACATGGCCAATAACAACTTCAGATAGAGCAGTGTCACGGAAAATAAGAGAAAATGGTAAAGTTAGTTCCATAGCAGACATTGCTGTCAGGGATTATGTGTTAGAAACTTCATTGCATGAGACTGCAGCGTGTTTATGAAGTGGGGTTTTCAGTTCCCTTCCTCGCTGCATTGCCTTCTCTAAGTCCATACAATCATTAATAGTCATGGTTTAGATATGTACTGGTACAGGCAACAACAAAAACATACATTTCCATCAAAGGACCTTCATTGAGGACAACAGGAAACACAAATATGAGCTGACACTTCACGAGTGGTCCGTTGGTGTCTTTGTGTTTGACTAAGACAATAATAGCACCACTGCCAAACTGAGAACATGTCGTAAGAGGCTACTAACTGTGTGACATGGCGTACAACCGGCCATTGTTATGTAGGCTGCGTGCCTACTTTGCTCTAGTGTTTAAGTACATTAAGATAGATTCGCATATCGGTGAACCACCCTCCGCGGCACTTATTCCAGTACAGCGAAGTAATACACTGCTCGAGCCTAGCCCGCCAAGCAGGAAATCCTGCTCTCGGATACATCCAGCTCACGCCAGATCTGGGACCTGCACAGGGTTATCTGCCCCTGTAGAAGTACATGTCGACTAAGACATCACAAAGTAATGATGAACACATCAACACGATATATGAAGATTTCAACACGATATATGAACATAACACGATATATGAACATATCAACACGATATATGAAGATTTCAACACGATATATGAACATAACACGATATATGAACATATCAACACGATATATGAACATATCAACACGATATATGAAGATTTCAACACGATATATGAACATAACACGATATATGAACATATCAACACGATATATGAACATATCAACACGATATATGAACATATCAACACGATATATGAACACATCAATACGATATATGAACATATCAACATGATATATGAACATATCAACACGATTTATGAACATATCAACAGATCGTGTGTTTTAACAGATGATTGACTACACAATCCTTCTCGATTATCGGTCATTTTTGAGCGGAAGTAAAATATCTGATCAGGAAACTATTACCGGGTGAAAGGTCATATAAACCGATATATGTTAAACAAGAAAAGACCAGATGGAAATACGTGTACATACATCACATTTAAATGAAGACAAGCAGAAGACAGGCAAATAGATGCAGGAATTAAAGGTATGAAGAGATAAAGAATGTGAAGAAATAGAAAACGTAGATGATGTGTTGGTATTAAAACAGTCTATGAGCGGGTTCAATCTATTATTAGCTGGAAATTATGCTGATCATCAAAGCAGGAGTATTGCAATCCTTCCGTAACAGTAACCCAGTTACTCATTAACATCTGGGACTTCTGGAGCGTATCAGTAACAGGAGTTGAACCCCGTACCTTTCCGGTAAAAAGATAGAGTTCATCAGAAAGCTGATCTGACGCTCTAGAGATACATAAATGGTTATGCTATTTCGAATATCCGCAAAATAAAATAGACACTGAAAACAATATAACCATATATGTGTTGGACTGGAACTCAAACGTTAATACAAGAGTGAGGAAGTCCTAATAGTATAGGATAGAGCTTGGTTGTGACAGTAAAATTGAACCATTCATGGAATTTCTTCTTCGTCGCCTGTTACTTCAACTTTTCCTTTTTACTTTCTGCTTTATCATTGATTTCCTTGCAAGGGTTGTTGTTGTTGATGATGATGATGTTGCAGATATTCTTGTTTTTGTTGTTCCCAGAAGCCACTAGTATACTGAAGTCTCTAGACATTCCCTGACAGCAGTGTAGCTACTATGGAACAAACCTTAGATTAGTATACTGAAGTCTCTAGACATTCCCCGACAGTAGTGTAGCTACTATGGAAAAAACATGAAAAAAAACTTGTAAAAGTTGATTAAGGTTGAGTTTAATCAAAATTTGTTAATGGGTATGGTCAGAAACCGCACCGAGACGAGAACACAAACAAAACCTACGTTACGACCAATAGGCCTTCATCAGGAACAACAATACTGAACTATCAAATCAACATAGAAGAAAAAATGGTCAACTCATCTGTATCTGATAGTAGACCAAGTCTATCTAAGCGACCGGTTGGGCCAGATGCTGACTGAAAATGAATCGGAGCAGTCAAACCAAACACAAGGTGGCCAGAAGAGCGTAAGAAATGTGGGGGAATGCGCCGGATAAGCCAATGGTGGCCAAATATGGAAACGGCTAAATAGTGGTCCAGATGGGAGAACAAAGAGAAGGTGATATAAGCCGAGAGGGCGTGAGATTAATATAGGGGGGGGGGGAGCTGATAGAAAAATGGGGGGGGGGGGGTGAGAACTGATAGAAGAATGGGGGGGGGGGATGAAGACAAATAGATGGGAGCCAGTATGAGGTTTCAAGAAAAAGTATGGAAGATACCATGCGGTTGGAGACAACCCATGCTGGAGATAAGTCTATTCTCAAGGGCGAATCGATGACGATCGTCACAGAAGCAAGAAACTAGACCAGTGACACTAACGTGAGCCTTACCCCGGTGCTCAGGACCATTGAAGTGGCTGACAATTGGGGAACCAGTGCGGTTGCGGATGTCGTTGAGGTGTAGGCGGAAACGCTCCCGCAGTTCCATACCAGTTTTCCCAATATATGTCATGCTACACTGGCGGCAGATGGTAGAATAGATGAGGTTACGAGAATTGCATGTGAATCCCTCTTCGATGAAGAATTCTGCTTTAGGAAAGGTGATGGAGCGAGAAAGGATGACATGAGGGCAGGTAACACAGCCACGTGAATTTTTGAACAGCCTGGTGGCTGGGAGGCTATGAGGGCTGGTGTGTAGGTGACTAGTGACCAGCAAGTCCCTCAGGTTCATGTCCCGTTTGTAGGCGACAAGGGGAGGATCGGGAAAAACTATACGAGTGGCAGGATCAGAGTGAAGAATAGGGAGATGGCGGAATAGGATATCCCGAACAGAGAAGCAGTGAGGGTGATAAGTGAGAAAAAGTTTCACACGGTCAGAGGGAGAACGGTGAGTGGGAGTGAGGGAGTCTTGACGGGAGATAGAAAGAACGCGCTGAAGGGCGGAGGAGAGAGTGGTCTCAGGGTAGCGTCGCTTACGGAAGAAGTTAAGCATCTCGTGGGCCCTGAAAAGGAAGTCGTCGTCATCAACTTCATTCCCCGACAGTAGTGTAGCTACTATGGAACAAACCTTGGCTTAGTATACTGAAGTCTCTAAACATTCCCCGACAGTAGTGTAGCTACTATGGAACAAACCTTGGCTTAGCATACTGAAGTCTCTAAAAACGCCATTCCCCAACACCAGCGTCACTATTATGGACAAACCATTACTTTTACAAGAAACTTAAATTGGAAACACTTCAAAATACACAGTATTTTGTAAACAAACAAACAAAATCAAACTCGTACGACAGTAGCGCCAGCTAGGTGGGGAAATTAAAGTACATTCTAGAGTTGCATTAGAATGGAAGCATGAGCATAGCAGGTATCAAAATATCCCTTGTGACTTACTTACTAATACTTTTCTATGTGTTCGTCAGTCCAGGAAGATTACTTCATTTAATCTTCTTTTACTCTTGCTATTTTAAATACAAGTGTATGTTCATTTTAAGATTAAAATAAATGATAAAAGACAAACAACAATATATTAATAAAAATAAAAGGATTTGCTCTGCAAAATGTTGATTCATTCAAAATTCTGCACTTAATGACCTACAAGAACGTATGCGACTTTAAAGCCACAGATTCCCTACCCCAAATCTAGTATTTAAAGAACATGTCTACTATTTATACGTAAGTCTCTCTATATAAATGGCCTGATAATATGAACGAGATTTACGTGAAGAAGGAAAGTGCCAGCCGTATCAAACATTATCATATGTATTGATTACCTCGGCGGAGCGGCTAGCAATAAAAAAGAAGGATTCCATACAATGTGTGAGGGCTGCGGGGACAATCGGCCAGTATCCCTCACCACTATAAATCTTGCCTGTGGGTCTTGGCAATGGGAATAAAGACCACAGTGATAGTATTGTTTGTTTGTTCAGATTGATCGATCTTCAGCATTTTTATAGCACTACTGCAGTGCGGCACGCATGAGGGCTGCGTTAGAACTATTTATGTGCTTTTAATATCACATAAATATAAACCAGTAGTTAGTCTTTGATATTGCTCCACAAATCATATGGCTTGGTTGGTGTTTTATTATCTGTATAGTGTATTTGCCATCATCGCTCTTCCCTTGAGGCCTTTTTATATGTTGTCGACATACTGCAAACTGCTGAAATATTGATTCGTCAGAAAACATAACATGTCCCCACGGCTCTTCAGTCCAATGTTCATACTTAGAAGCAAATTCCAGCCGCTTCGTTTTTTTATTTCTGGTGTTAATCTTGGTTTTCGGATAGGTTTCTGTGATTTTAGTCTAAACTCATACATTAATCTAAAAGACACAGTCCTCCGACTCACATCAACACCTCTAGAAAGCAAAGCAGATCACATCTTCTTACGTAAAACTGTTGGAAAGTGGGATCTATTAATCTGAAAGACACAGTCCTGCGACTCACATCAACACCTCTAGAAAGCAAAGCAGATCATATCCTTCGTGAAACTGTTGGAAAGTGGGATCTATTAGTCTGAAAGACACAGTCCTCCGACTCACATCAACACCTCTAGAAAGCAAAGCAGATCATATCCTCCGTGAAACTGTTGGAAAGTGGGATCTATGAGTCTGAAAGGCACAGTCCTCCGACTCACATCAACACCTCTAGAAAGCAAAGCAGATCATATCCTTCGTGAAACTGTTGGAAAGTGGGATCTATTAGTCTGAAAGACACAGTCCTCCGACTCACATCAACACCTCTAGAAAGCAAAGCAGATCATATCCTCCGTGAAACTGTTGGAAAGTGGGATCTATGAGTCTGAAAGGCACAGTCCTCCGACTCACATCAACACCTCTAGAAAGCAAAGCAGATCATATCCTTCGTGAAACTGTTGGAAAGTGGGATCTATTAGTCTGAAAGACACAGTCCTCCGACTCACATCAACACCTCTAGAAAGCAAAGCAGATCACATCTTCTTACGTAAAACTGTTGGAAAGTGGGATCTATTAATCTGAAAGACACAGTCCTGCGACTCACATCAACAACTCTAGAAAGCAAAGCAGATCGTATCTTCTCTACGTGAAACTGTTGGAGAGTGTGATCCACAAAGCAGATCGTATCTTCTCTACGTGTAACTGTTGGAGAGTGATCCACAAAGCAGATCGTGTATTCGTACATGAAACTGTTGGATAGTGGGAAACGATGGATTGTGTTATCCGGTCGTCTCTAGGGGTTGTTTTTCTAGGACGACCACTTCTCTTTCGGTCGGTCAGAAGAGTGCCGTCCAACTGGTATATGGTGATCACATTGTGAACTGCCATCTTGCTACAGCCAATTTGAACAAAAATATCACGTTCTGTGCACCCGTGTACACGCAATGTCACTATTTGAGCTCTTTGAATAGCAGAAAGTGTTTGGTGTTTTGCCCATTTTCTAGCAAACATAAATTCCAGAGATAACACCGTTGAAATAACCAAAAGGCACTGAATACAGCTTCAGTCTGAGTTTCTGTATACTATAGCGTAACGATGGTGAAATAGACTACAATGATTGCTGTCAATGTGACCTAAAATATCGGATGATCCAACAATTTGTAGTACAATTGTATGGATATTTCAATTTTTTTACTACGTGGTCTTAAGCTTTTGGCCACGACTTTATATTTGTGTACTGGGGGGATCATAATATTTAGTCTATTATGTTGTTTGTTTGTTTTTTACTTATTTATTGTATGTAGTGATTGCATTTCGTGGGAGGGCGGAGGTCTTCATAAATACTCGACAATCCATCCTGCTCTTGGCCATCTGCTCCAGATATGGCCATGTCTTCGCTGCTTTATTGATATTTCTCTCAAGGTCTCTTCTCTGTGTATGTACTGGTCCTCCACAACTTGTCTTGCCCAGGCGATTCCTGAACAAAAACTGTCTTGTAATGATATCAGCCGGATTACTCAATGTGTATCCTATCAAACGCCAGTGCCCTCCCCACACGGTATGTTCCACTAATATGTGTCTGGTCCTTTCCAACAGTTCCCCATAAATGATATGAACATACCATTTCCATCTCTCTATTCTGCACAGGCAGCCATTGATGTAGTTATGTAGCATTCTCGCGACTCTTTCTTGTTCTCCGTGTTTCGAGCCATACAAAAGAATGTCCTTGACATCGGAGTTCAAGAATTTCATTTTTTGTGTAGGACCTATTTTCTTTGGATGCCTCCTTTATCATTTTGCTTACTTTAATAATAATATATGCTTACTAAGGATTTAAACCCGTGTCCTTTTGGTCAGATGACCGAACTTCGACCAAACGTTTGTTCACCTGCTCCTAAACATATATGTGTATGTGTGTGTATTTGGGTGAATGTGTGTGAATGTGTGTGTATGTATGTGTATATATGTGTGTGTGTATGCGTGTAAACGTGTATGTGTGTATGTATGTGTGTGTACATGTTAGTGTATGTGTGTTTGTATGCGTATGTGTGTGCACACTACCCCCTCCCCCTCCTTTTGTAAAAGAGAAGAAACACTAATCGGTCAACTTTGAATCTCTTGATATCGCTTCTGTTTAACACAAAACATAACGTATCAGCGCATCTTATCGACATCTACCTCAATCTAACACAAAAACCAAACACACATACAATTTGACAACGGCTCACAAATTCAAACACACACTTGGATACAGTTCTAGTCAGACTTACAAACCTTAGCGCAATTTCAGACGAGTTCATAAACTCATACATGAACACAAGCAATTTTAGAGAGGCTAGAAAATACAAACATACAATTTCAGACAGGTACATAAACACGTACATTAACACACGAAATTTGGAACAGGACCTTAAACTCACACCTAAAGACAAATAATTTCAGACAGGTACATAAACACGTACATTAACACACGAAATTTGGAACAGGACCTTAAACTCACACCTAAAGACAAATAATTTCAGACTGGATTACAAACTCACAACAAAAATTTTTTGCAGGCTCACACATTCAAATTCAGACATGCTCACATACACATTCACACATGCAATTTCAGATGAGTTCTCATAGAAATCAAGGACTCCAGCTGCCTAGTGGTTGGAGACTTCAACAGTCACTCGGAGATATGGGGATATTCAGATACAGACAACAGAGGTGATGAAATGGAAGACTGGGAGATAGACACAAATCTCTAATTTATCAATAGGCCGGACGACAGCTCTAGCTTCTATTCTAGAACATGGCATACCACTTCCACTCCATACTTGGCCTTCTCCACGGGAGATATTCACCACAAAATAGATCGTCAGGTGCTCGACCAACTGGCAGGTAGCGACCATAGGTAAATAGGCTAGAAATTGATATGGAAGTAGGCCCCCAGGAAATAAAACCGCTGCCACATTGGAACTATAGACGAGCCGACTGAGACAGATTTGCAATGCTGACAGATGGACTGTGTGAAACCATCAACACACGAAATAACAATGTGAAACCTATGGTGGAAAGCCTAGGCAAAGCAATACTGCAAGCAGCCACCGAAACCATCCCAAGAGAGGCAAGGAAAAACCTACAAGCCATATTGAAACTGCAGAAAGCGGAGGATGAAGTCTCAAATGCTAGGAACATGGCAGAGAGAGAGCAATCTATGGAAGCAAATATCGCCCTCAAGGCCATCACTGCGAAATACAAAAGAACACTGAACCAAATAACAAGAGACAGCTGGAAAAACAAAACAGAAAGCCTCAGCTTAGATAAAGGAGTGAACAAACTATGGAATTTAGTCAGAGCCATGAATGACGAAACACCATCAAATAAACAAATTACCATCAAGTAGGACGACAACATGCTTACCGAAAAAAAAGCAGCAAACGCTTTTATAGAACATTATGCCAGAGCAAATCACATTGATATCCCTACAGACAGGCATACAGACATTAGTGAAGAACAAAAGAGCCACAACAAGATCAAGATGGAGCACATGATGGCAAAACTAACAATGAATGAAATGGATGAGGCCATGAGAACTTTAAAGAAAAATAAATCGCCGGAAAAATATGGGGTAACAAACGAAATGCTGATGGGGTTGGGCCAAACAGCAAAGAAGAAGTTACTATCAGTCCTGAACCAAAGCTGAAAAAGGGGAATTGTACCGCAGGCATGGAAAGATGCTGTACTTATACCAGTACCAAAGATAGAAAAAGATAGAACAGATCCAAATGGATACAGGCCCATCAGTCTACTGAGCTGCGTAGGCAAACTGATGGAGCGTATGATAAACACCAGACTGATGTGGCACCTTGAAGAAAAACACATATTAATTCCACAGCAAGCAAGATTTAGACAACACAGATTCACTGATGACCAGATCACTCTCATAGCACAGGAAATAGAGGATGCTTACCAGGAGAAACAGCATACAGTAGCGGTTTGGGTGGATCTAGAGAAGGCATTTGATAAGGTGTGGAAAGAGGGATTTAAAGTCAAGCTACGAAGAAGTGAAGTATCTGGAAAAATATACAAATAGATCAACCACTATCTCGAAAACAGAACAGCTAGAATTCAAGTACAACGGCAGGTGAGCAAAAGGTGACACTGGAGCAAGGAGTACCCCAAGGGGGAGTACTGTCACCCACACTTTTCCTGGTGTATATAAACAACATCACAGAGAATATACCAAGAAGAGTCCACAGCTCAATGTTTGCAGACGATCTGGCTATGTGGAACTCTGAAAAAAATCTCACCGTAGCAAACAATCGGATGCAGCAGGCCCTAACATCGTTGGAGGAGTGGGCGAACTCATGGCTGGTCAAAATAAATGAGGAAAAAACAACATGTACGATATTCTCCCTTTCAAATAAACCCCAGAACACCAAAATAAGTCTTAAATGCAAATATCTGCGGCCAAACGACAACCCAAACTATCTGGGAGTCATATTTGATCGGCGCATGACATGGAAAAGTCAGATCGAGAAAAACCGAATGAGAGCCAGACAAAGAATGGCAATCATGATGAATCTTGCTGGCACAAGCTGGGGAGCAGACGAAAGAATACTAAAGAAACTGTACACTGGAATGGTGAGACCAGTTCTCGAGTATGGCATTGCGGCATGGACAACAGCAGCAAAGGCGAACTTTGACAAAATTAGCAAACTTCAAAACCAAGCCATGAGAGTTATAACAGGAGGCATGAAGTCAACGCCAATTGTAGAACTGGAAAAGATTACAAATCTGCTATACATGACCGACAGAAGAGACTGCAGAGCCCAGCAGCAAGCAGAGAAACTCAGAACACTGACTGACCATCCAATGCATCAGAGTCTAAATAGATTTGGAAATGGGAAACTAAAGCGGAGAAACTTTGCAAAAATAGCCAAAACAAAGAAGAGCGAAGACCCAATGAACACCGTAACAATACCAAAGCCCATCCCTACTGTACGCAAACACACCTAGAAGCAGCATATCATTCCGCAGGTGGTAGAAAATATACCAGGTATTGGAAACAAGAACAGCCAGACTTAAAAAGAAAGAAGAGACATAACCCTGAGGTACATAACGGAAAACTACCCAAGAATGAACTGGACCCATGCATACACCGACGGTTCTGTAACAAACACAACACAGAACGGAGGGGCAGGGGTATTCCTGAGCCTAACAAATGGTAGAAAAATAACACTGTCAGTGGCAACTGGAAAATTCTCAATCAATTTCATAGCGGAGGCAGAGGCACTGAGGGCTGCAGTAGAAGCAATGCTGACAGGCGAAAGCAATGAAAGCCAGATAGTCCCTATTACAGATGCCCTGGCCGTAGTTACAACACTAAAACGCCAGAAAAATACTGAACTTAATGATTTAGAGCAGTATTCTGTCAACTTTGCCAGCAGTCCGCACCAAAGAGAGTAGTGGTACAGTGCGTTCCATCCCACTGTAACATCCAAGGCAACGAGGAGGCAGACAGACTGGCAAAAGAAGGTACAAGACTACCACAACCAGATTCTAGTGTGACCTACGAAGAGTCCAAAAAGCTTATTAGGGCAAGATACATGGCCAAATGGGAAACATAACATACTGGCTATACAAAAAATGATGCCTATTACCAGTTGAACAGAAGAGAGCAGGTCGTGGTCTTCAGCCTCAGGATGACAGCTGCTTTCTTCAAACAAATACAGGTTGACCTCTGACAGCGTACGAAGAAGAAGATGAGTTCTCAAGCTCACAAACGTGCATGAAATGTCATAGAAGTTCACACATTCACACTTGTAAATTCAGACAGGCTCACAAACTGAAATATTTACAATTTCAGACAGGTTCCCAAATGCACACATAAACACGTGTAATTTCGAACTGCTTCATAAATTCACATACAATTTCAGATAGATTGACAAATTCACAAACAAACATGCGAAATTTCAGATCGGCTCACAAACTAACACAGGAAATTTCACAAAGGATATCATACTCACAAACTCATACACAGGTGTAATTGTTAACAGGATCCGAAACTTTCATAGATACGTGTAATTTCCTAAAAATTGGCTTTGATCTGGTTTCAGTCCTCTATTTGTGTGGGATTTTTGCGATCGTTAAACGGGTCCTGGGGTCGATTTATTTTTAACAAATTGAGAGCCAGAATAATCTGGGAAACTAAAGGCGATCAGCCTGAAGTTGATTACATCACCACTAGTGTGCCATTGGTCTAGAAAAATATGGGCCAACCACTGTATTCACGATATGCCACATTGACGTGTTAGCAGGGACTTTACTGTTATTTGTTTTAACAAATTCACTGGGGAACTGAGACACTGAGGCACAACCTACTGACCAGGACGTCACGTCAGGGCCCGGCACAACATACTGACCAGAACCACTATCTCTCTTCCCTGTAGCGTTCCATGGAAACAGGTTGATGAGATGTGGGTCGACGTGATCCCCGTAGTAGTGAGCGTCAAGCAGATGAAGCCAAGCACAGCACAATGGCCTGAAGGACCTTGGCCCACCTTCATCTGCACGTTTGTGATGTGAGTAAACTTCCTCATTGTGGACATTCAACAACAACAACAACCTCACTGACTCACATACACACAACCACACACACCGCACACAACAACAACAGCAACAACCTCACTGACTCACATACACACAACCACACCCACCGCACACAACAACAACAACAACCTCACTGACTCACATACACACAACCACACACACCGCAAACAACAACAGCAACAAACTCACTCACACAAACGCACAGCCACATATATACTCACTCACATACACACACACACACACTGCACACAACAGCAACAAACTCACTCACACAAACACACAGCCACATGTATACTCACTCACATACACACACACAACCACACACACACTGCACACAACAGAAACAGCAACAAACTCACTGACACAAACACAGCTACATATATATTCACTCACATACACACACACACACACACACTGCACACAACAGCAACAACAGCAAACAAACTCACTCACTCACACACACACACACACACATCCTTTCATGTAACACACAGCCACACATCTGCTCACTCCCACACACACACACACACACACACATACACAACAACAACAACAACATTAACAACCCCACATACTCACCTCCAAGTAACTTCATCCCCTTTAGCTCATACATTCTCCTCACTCGATCCTCTGCTTCCATCAGTTCCTCTTGTGTAGTCTCAATCTTCCTTATTATCCTCATGGAAAAACTCAAACGACTCCTCGTCAGAAAAATCACTTTGTGAAACACATAGCCTTGACCAATTACTCATCACGCTATCTGCACAATACATCCATCATCATCAAGTACCATGCCACGTAGCATAGACCACTAATTACCATCAGAAGCTTACAAAGCTGACACGTACATCTCCAATCTGTATTCATCGTTCATGTTATGGCTTCTTCGTTGTTTTCCATTGTGTTGCACTTTGTCCCTGACGAAGACCTTTCAGTCGTAACGAAGGTTTCTTTTTTGTTTCTGTTTTGTGGCTGTGGCTAAACTATGCCTATGTCATTATCAGACTCTCGTCACGTCTTGCCTTTATCATATCAAATATGTTGTATTCCAAAACGGTTTACATGCGTCATTACTTAGAAAACTAATGTTAGTTACACAACGTGAGCGATGTTCGCAGCACCATGAGCCAGCTTTTGTCTTGATGATGTAACTTGCGCTGTATTTGGATGATAGTGTGGAAGAAGCTGCGCTGGTCATCAACTTCACTCTCTGCCCTTAGTAAACTATTTCATGAAAAACAGTCATTACAGTAAAATACTTGATGAAAAGGTCATTACTTAGTCAAATATTTTATGAAAATGTAATTATTTAGTAAAATATTTGATGAAAATGTCCCAGTACTTAGTAAAATATTTTATGAAATGTCATTACTTAGTAAAATATTTGATGAAAATGTCCCAGTACTTAGTAAAATATTTTATGAAATGTCATTACTTAGTAAAATATTTGATGAAAATGTCCCAGTACTTAGTAAAATATTTTATGAAATGTCATTACTTAGTAAAATATTTGATGAAAATGTCCCAGTACTTAGTAAAATATTTTATGAAATGTCATTACTTAGTAAAATATTTGATGAAAATGTCCCAGTACTTAGTAAAATATTTTATGAAATGTCATTACTTAGTAAAATATTTGATGAAAATGTCCCAGTACTTAGTAAAATATTTTATGAAATGTCATTACTTAGTGAAATATTTGATGCAAAAAGCAGTACTTAGTAAAATATTTGATGAAATGTCATTACTTAGTAAAATATTTGATGAAAATGGCAGTACTTAGTAAAATATTTCATGAAAAATAGTTTTACTTACTAAAATATTTCATGGAAAACAATCATTAAGTAATGATTGTTTTCCATGAAATATTTTAGTTCAACATTTCTTTAAAATCAGTGATTACTTAGTGAAGTATTTCAAGCAAATTTTAATTACTTCGTAAAATATTTGAAGAAAAACATTCTTTACTTACAAAAATATTTTCTATTTTTTGACTTAAGAGTGTTCTCTGATTCCTAATGTGTCGAAAGAGCAAGGTTTGAATATGTAAGCACAACTTCTAAAACTATGACCCGTTCCTCGCGGTAGACGTACCGCTGCAAGCCCCAATTTTGTCTCCAAAGTTTCCTATCCTGTTGACTCCCTGTGCCCAGTACGATGGACGCCCCCTTTTAACACGGTAAGTAAGTAGCATATCCTTTACAGAACGTAGCTTCTTACAACCGCCACCTATTTGACTGTTATAAGTTTCTTGGCAAGTGTGCAGTACGGTAGGTTGCCATTACTTTATGTACGTGGAGGAGCATTCGCTCGAGAGAAAAACCCAGTGTCTGCCAAACTGGACACAAGTGGGAATCGAACCCAGAACGTTGGCATTGTGAAAGTCGAGCGAGTTCCATCAAATTTTAACACAGTGTGTCCGTAAATTTCACGAGGACGTGATCCTGGTTACGAAAGATGGCCGATTCTGCTCATGGCCAATCGCGATGATGGGTAATGGGAAGATCCGATAATGAATATAATTACATGATGGGAGAAAATAATATTAGGACAATAAAAAAAGGAAAGAGACCTAGAAGTTATAATAGATCATACAGGAAGGGTGAGGGAGCAAGCCCAGTTGGCAGTGAAAAAGGTTAATGCCATGTTGGGCATGATAAAAAGAAACATTTCACATAAGAGCAAGGAAGTAATAATCAAGTTATATAAATCATTAGTGAGACCTAAATTAGAGTACTGTGTTCAGGTGTAGAGTCCACATAATAGAATGGAAAGGGTACACAGAAGAGCTACAAAAATTATCTCGGGGTTTCAGAATTAAAGTTATGAGGAAAGACTAAAAAAAAACTGGTCTTCAGTGTCTCGAACAAATACAAATTTTAGGTGACGTAATACAAGTGTATAAAATAATAAATGGAAAGGATAAATGAGACTTTACCAAGTTTTTCATAGTACAACTGGCTACAAGAACAAGAGGGCACAGCTACAAATTGTTTAAAGACAGGTCTAGATTAGACATTAGGAAATATTTTTTTAGTTAGAGAGTGGTGAATTCTTGGAATGCTTTGCAGCAGGATGTAGTGGAAGCAGTCAGTTAATGCATTCAAAAATAGATTGGATGCTTACAGTATTTTTGGTATCCGTGGAGTGAAGTAATCTAGTTGTATACAGACTATGTAGAGCCTTCTAAACCAGTATAATAAAGTTAAGTTAAGTTAAGTAAGTTAAGTAATAGAATATGTTTGGCTATTTATTTATAACTTCAACAAAGGACTAGTCTCCTGCAAGCCATCCTTGCAAACTGGTCCGATAGAGCAAATGAAGCGTGGCTTTGTAATCTTAGTACTACAGTTACCGTAAGACCTTAATCTCGAAACACGTACTCGGCCATGTGCACTTTCCAGAACCGTTCTACATACTTTGCCCTACAGCTTAGCCACATTAATGGCGAATGTAGCAGAATAAACTACGCCATTATTGGCCTCAGAGACCGAACGAGAACAATAAATCTCAACCACTTGGTTCACACGTAGATCCTTAGAGCTGATATTGTGAGCGCCGTCAATGAAGGGTGATAACTTCTGCAGACATGAAGATGTCCTAATCTGGTTGGAGAGAAGGGAGAAGTAAATAAGGTAACATATTAAAAGGTGCCATTTAAAAGATATTTAACTTCATCTTCTGCGTTTATGTATTTGGTTATGCCATATGCGCAGCCCCGTCGCCAGGGTGAAGTTCTTAGTCTGAAATACCCGGTTCAACACGGTTACTGCATCCACAAAGAAGAATTCCTGGCCATATCCTGTCGATCAAGGGTCTTGTCCAGGGAGTGCAGATTAATTGCGTATACCAATATTTACACAGCAATTTTGTAGATGTATCCGGGGATAAACTATTGAGAATGGCTCGCAGGATCCTAGACGCAGCCGCTGTCGACCATTAGTCAACCGGAAGTATAGCAGTCACATGTGTTGTACTGTGTTATGTGGAATGGTTTGTATGTTGATCAGACTGCGTGTGTGTGTGTGTGTGTGGTGTGTGTGCGTGCGTGCGTAGGTGTGTGTGCGTGTGTGTTTGTGTGTGTGTGTGCCTGCGTGCGTAGGTGTGTGTGCGTGCGTGCGTATGTGTGTGTGCGTGTGTGTGTGTGTGTGTGTGTGTGTTCTTACCGTTTGATGTTTCCTAAGGCGGAAAACGTTAAAAGGTAATGGATCAGTTACCACACCATGACAAAAACAGAAAGACAACTACGTATCGGTCAAAAGGTCTTCATCAGGGAATCAGTACATACGGATTAAACTAATAAATCACAACAAAGATGTAAAATGAGACGTTTGCGAAGAAATTAATTATATGGTGGATGGATAATGAGACAAGTAGCAGAAGCATTCAAATGTACTGTGTAGAAATAAATAGATCGTAGCTGTGACGATCATGACGTCCAATAGTCGATAACAACGAATACACTTGTTTACTAATCTATCAAACGGCTCATGTGTCTCCATTTTCTCGTGATTTGTTGGTTGTTTTGGTTAGTTATTTGTCGCTGGTGAAGACTGTTTGCTGTAACGTGGGTGTCGTTTTGTTTCTGTTCTGGTACAGTCCCTGAACCATTACCGGTATGTGTTTGTATCTTCTTCTTCTTTTCTTCTTCTTCGTACGCTGTCAAACGTCAACCTGTATTTTTTCGAAAAAAGTAGCGGTCATCCTGAGGCTGTCGACACTGCCATATAGCTTGTCTCGTGTTGCCACTGGTGATGGCCACATGTGCTTTCTCCGGTCCTCGTATTTCGGGCAGTTTTGCAGCAGATGTTCAGCGGTCATTTTTCCGGTACCACAACTGCATTCGTCAGTGCCACCTATCTTCAGCTTATTGAATAGGTAGTACCTCAGTCTGTTGTGGCCTGTGCGGAGTCTGAAGACCACGACCTGCTCTCTTCTGTTCAATTGGTAATAGGCATCATTTGTGTGTGTAGCCAATATGTTATGTTTCCCATTTGGCCATGTATCTGGCCCCAATAAGCCTTTTGGACTTCGTAGGTCACTAGAATCTGGTTGTGGTAGTTTTGCACCTTATTTTGCCAGTCTGTCTGCCTCCTCGTTGCCTTAGATGTTACAGTGGGATGGAACCCACTGTACCACTACTCTTTTTGGTGCGGTTGCTGGCATAGTTGACAGAGTACTGCTCTTAAATCATTAAGTTCAGTATTTTTCTGGCTTTTAAGTGCTGTGACTACGGCCAGGGCATCTGTAAACAGGACTATCTGGCTTTCATTTATTTTGCCTGTCAGTATTGCTTCTGCTGCAGTCCTCAGTGCCTCTGCCTCCGCTCTGAAATTGCTTGAGTATTTTCCAGTTGCCACTGACAGTGTTATTTTTCTACCATTTGGTAGCTCAGGAATACCCCTGCGCCTCCATTCTGTGTTGTGTTTGTTACAGAATCGTCGGTGTATGCATGGGTCCAGTCCATGCTTGGGTAGTTTTTCGTTACGTACCTCAGGGTTATGTCTCTTCTTTCTTTTTCAGTTTGGCTGTTCTTGTTTCCAATACCTTATATATTTTCTGCCACCATCGGAAATATATGCTGCTTCCAGGTAGGTTTGCGTACAGTAGGGATGGGCTTTGGTGTTGTTAATGTGTTTATAGGGTCTTCGTTCATCTTTGCTATGGCTATTTTTGCAAAGTTTCTCCGCTTTAGTTTCCCATTACCAAATCTACTGCATTGGATGGTCTATCAGTCTTCTGAGTTTCTCTGCTTGCTGCTGGGCTCTGCAGTCTCTTCTGTCGGTCATGGATTGCAGATTTGTAATCTTTTCCAGTTCTACAATTGGCGTTGACTTCATGCCTCCTGTTATAACTCTCATGGCTTGGTTTTGAAGTTTGCTAATTTTGTCAAAGTTCGCCTTTGCTGCTGTTGTCCATGCCGCAATGCCATACTCGAGAACTGGTCTCACTCTTCCAGTGTATAGTTTCTTTAGTATACTTTCGTCTGCTCCCCAGCTTGTGCCAGCAAGTTTCCTCATGATTGCCATTCTTTGTCTGGCTCTCATTCGATTTCTGTCGATCTGACTTTTCCATGTCATGCGCCGATCAAATGAGACGCTCAAGTAGTTTGGGTTATCGTTTGGCTGCAGATATTTGCCGTTAAGACTTTTTTTTGTGTTCTGGGGTTTGTTTGAAAGCGAGAAGATCGTACATGTTGTTTTTTCCTCATTTATTTTGACCAGCCAGGAGTTCGCCCACTCCTTCAGCGATGTTAGGGCCTGCTGCATCCGATATCTTGCTATGGTGAGATTTTTTTCAGAGGTCCACATAGCCAGATCGTCTGCAAACATGGAGCTGTGGACTCTTCTTGGTATATTCTCTGTGATGTTGTTTGTGTTTGTATCGACTTTAGACAGACATAACTTTTGCAACTTCATACTATTTATTCCTAAGGCAGAGTGAGTTCTACTGTGCTTTACTCCTAACTTTCCAGTGTATCTAGCGTCAGCATTCATTTTTAATGGGTTTGTAACAGATCTTAGCTGTGCAGATTTATTAGGGATAGGATTTTAGACATGTTTTAGACCAAGGGATTAGGTCTTGGCACATCATGATGATTGGCGATTTAGGTAGCCCAGGAGGAGTTTAGATCTTGGCACATCATGATGATAAAGATTTATGCACGGAGCAGACTTCAGGTCTTGGAGAAAGGGTTTAGGTCTTGGAGGAAGGGTTTAGGTCTTGGCACATCGTGATGATGACTTTAAGCACTGATGAAAGGTTTAGGTCATGGCACATCATGTTGATGACTTTAAGCACTGAAGAAGTGTTTAGGTCTTGGAGTAAGGATTTAGGTCTTGGAGGAAGGCTTTAGGTCCTGGCACATCATGATAATGAATTTAAGCACTGAGGAATGGTTTAGGTCTTGAGGAAGGCTTTAGGTCTTGGGGGAAGGGTTTAGGTCTTGGAGGAAAGCTTTAGGTCTTGGAGGAATGGTTTAGGTGTTGGAGCAAGGCTTTAGGTCTTGGAGGGAGGGTTTAGGTCTTGGAGGAAAGCTTTAGGTCTTGGAGGAATGGTTAAGGTCTTGGTAAACTTATAGTGATGTGAGTGTTAAACACCGAAGACGGGATTAGGTCTCGTTACCTCACAATTCATCGAGTTTGTCCTGAGACCCCTTTCTGAGGAGGAGAGAATATACTGACTGTACCTCCATGTATGTCGCAAAAAACAACTAAGGAAAGTTGTGCATGAGGTTAGCAAACCTCATCACGTAAGACACATTTTACAATAAACCACCACTGGAACAGCACACACATTGCCTTGTTAAAGGATGCCAACGGCAGTGATGACCCTATATTCCGGCGGGAGTGTAAAAGGAAAGAAGAACAACGGAATCTCGTGAAGCTCAGGTCTTCAGGAGATACAGGATAAGTTATCATGTCCTTGACCATCTGTCCCAGCATTGTTCGTTAATTACATTATTACATAACCGGTCGTAATTTCAAAGGATAACTGCAGAATCTGCTACAAACACACACTTAGACGTTTGCTAGGCATACAATTATCTTAAAAGTCTAAGTAACAAACACGCTTTCAGTGTGGGTTTAAGTCCAGCGTGAAGGGGTCGGGGGGGGGGGGGGGGGGGGAGGCAAAGGTTCAGTGACTAACAGCGTTAGGATCAGTGGATTGTAAATGCCCAAGACGTTATTTCGTGTTCTAATGGCGACCCTGAAAACAGACTGCATCCATGCATTCTGATCAAGAGAATAGGGATCAAAGATGGGCGGTCTTTAAATTATCATCATCATCAGGTGCCCTGTTGTTTGGCGTTGGCGGTCATAGACCTGCATCCATTTCTATCACGTGTGTCGTTTACCAACTCTGTTGGTGATTGTTCCCCCGTGCCATTCTCTCAGGCTGTCCAACATCTTCACCCTCGACCTACTTCTGTCTCTCTTTCCCGCTATTTTTCCCGTAGTGACAACGTGCTGCAAGCAGCCTCTTCTAAATACATGCCAGAAAAAGGATGACTGTGTTTGTTCTGATACCTGTAATAAGTTATCTTTGTGTTTGTACCTTCTCGAGTACTGAATTATTAGTCTTCTTTGCAGTCTATGAGATCCATAGCATTCCTCTGTAAAACCACACCTCCGTTGCATCAAAAGATCTAAGCACTGGCTAATTGTTTATGATTCACTGTCAGTGCTGGTTCCACCTATCATCCGAGGACTCTCAAGGTTTTGTTGCACAATATTCCTTTCATGGTCTGGAAAACCGATTTTGCTTGAACTATTCTGCATGTTATTTCGTAATCAGGTCACACATTTTGAATATATGGGCTCCAGAATTGACAAAAATGGTGACTCTTCGAAAGAAATCAGAAGAAGACTAGCTATGGCAGAGACTGAACAGCCTGAAGAAATTATGGCAGGGACCAACAAAACGATAAAAGTAAAAGTCTTGAGAGCCTGTGTTTTTCCTGTGGCAGCTTTTGGCTGTAAAGCATGGACGATTACCAAAACTTCCAGACAAAGAATCGAATCCTTCGAGTCAAAATGTTACAGAAAGATCCTCAGAATACCCTGGACAGAGAAAAGAACAAATGTAGACATTCGGCAAGAGTTGAGCATAGAGGAGAACTGGTTTATCAATTCCATTTTGGTTAGAAAATGCAAATACTTTGGTCACATCAAGAGACACAACGGTCTTGAGAGAACAGTGATGGAAGGTATGGTGCCAGGCAAAAGAAGAAGGGGTAGACCAAGAAGACGATGGCACCAAGATATCCAGGAATGCCTGAGTATGACAGTGGCCGAGGCTGGTGTTTTGGCAAGGGAACGAGTTTCTTTCAGACAGACTGTGATGGGAGTGACGTTCTATAAAGGACATGCTACATGATGATGATGACTATCACCTCCAATTTCTAGTGACTACTATCACCTCCTATTTCTAGTCACTACTATCACCTCCAATTTCTAGTCACTACTATCACCTCCTATTTCTAGTCACTACTATCACCTCCGATTTCTTTTTATTTAAACTGAGGTCTTGGTTTTCACTTTGCTGAACTACCATGTCTACCATTGATTTCATATTGATTGAATATATAATATTAAAATATGTAAACTTTAAAATACGCCGTGCTCAAAGAATGAAATTATCGCTGCCAAGTAGTAGTAGAAGAAGAAGAAGAAGAAGAAGAAGAAGAAGAAGAAGAAGAAGAAGAAGAAGAAGAAGAAAAACAAGAAGAAGAAGAAAAAGAAGAAGAAGAAGAGGAAGAAGAAGAAAAGTCCAAGCGTTTACTTATGTTGTTTCTTTAAAGGATGGTTTCCAATACATGTACACTTTCTCTTTCCAATTCCCATATAAACTGAAACCCCGTACAATGACGTCTCAGACACTTGATCCGCAAACAGCAGTGTATGTTAGAATACAACCTTGCCTTTTCACTTATAACATAACTGAACGTATCTGCAATTAGTGAATTCAGAACTTACTAAATAAAAATGGTTTCACATTTGCTTTGGCCTCAAAATGTTCTCGAAGCGTAAAGAGCACAAACTTTCTCTGAATATGAATTCATGAACGATAAATCCTTCCGCCTGATCAGCTAGACAATCCTGTGGTCTCTGGAAACCTTAGTTATGTCCCTTTGTATGCATAGTACAATCGAAGGCGTTGCCTGAATGTGTGCGTTATTAAATGTTGTATTTCGTGCATTCAAGTATGAACGCTGCTAATCAACCGATTGTTGTTAAGGTAATTGATATATCTATACCAACATTCATTGTATTCAACCAGCGTAAACTGAGAAATAAAACATACACATGAAGGAAGGAACTAACAAGGGCAATACAAGATAAATAGGAAAAGGCTTAAAGGATTTCTTGCTGGTTGTAGACAAACCGTTTCGGGGAATGGCATGTGCACTAATACGTTTTTAAAAACAACTAAATTAATATGGGTGTTAACGGCTCCTGTAAAGAGCACTGAATGAACCAGAGGTTTAAAACGCAAACAAGACCTAGGTAAATATGATCTTCTTCTTCTTCTTTCGGTGCTCAAGGACGACGTCATATCCAAAGCCAGTGCCTTCTCCTCGCTCAACGTTCCACTGATATCTGTCTGGTTCTTTCCAACAGTCCACATTATTGATCTTATACCATTTCAATCACTCTATTCTGCGAAGCCACATGGTAATGAAATTCTGTACCTTTTCAGTTATTGTTTTTTTTTTTTGTTCTTTTTTTCTTGTTCTCCATGTTTCACAGTCATACAAAATAAGAGTACTCACCAGAACAAATAGAATTACTCCATGGCCCCACTTTCACGTATAATGGTAGAATCAAACATATATATGTCATTGGGGGGGGGGGGGGAATTCACGTCAGGACTCTTTTGTGACCAAAGACCCACAGTAGGACATGTTTATTGACTAGAGAGCCGCAGGAGGACATTTTTAGTGACTAGGAAGCCGCAGGAGGAAAAGTTTAGCGACTAAAGACCCACACGGGGACATGTTAAGGGACTGAAGAGCCGCAGGAAGACACTCTTAGTGACTAACAGCCGCAGGAAAACACTCTTATTGACAAAGAGCCGTAGGAAAACACTCTTAGTGACTAAGAGCCGCAGGAAGACACTCTTGGTGACTAACAGCCGCAGGAAAACACTCTTATTGACAAAGAGCCGTAGGAAAACACTCTTAGTGACTAAGAGCCGCAGGAAGACACTCTTAATGACTAACAGCTGCAGGAAAACACTCTTATTGACAAAGAGCCGTAGGAAAACACTCTTAGTGACTAAGAGCCGCAAGAAGACACTCTTAGTGACTAAGAGCCGCAGGAAGGCGCTGTTAGTGACTAAGAGCCGCAGGAAGGCACTGTTAGTGACTAAGAGCCGTAGGGGGGACATGTTAGGGGACTAAAGACCAGCAGGAAGACATCTTAGGTGACTAAGGACCCGTAAAAGGACATGCTGGGTGATTGGAAAACTGCAAGAGGATATGATCACTGCAGCTCAAACTCCTGCACGAGGATATGTTAGATGGGTCAAGGACTGTATGAGATTATGTGCAGTGGTCCTAGGACCATATTAAGACGTGTGTAATGAACCAAGTCCCGCAAAAAGGTACCTCCAGTGGTTCAAGGCCTTCACAAGGTCATAATATGTGGTTCATCAGGACTTGTTAGCTGGGTCAAGGACTACATGAGGACATGTTAGCTGTATCAAGAACCGAGGTCTGCATGACGAGCTATCTTCTATCTTCAGTCCACTTATGTGGTTAGACGTCATAGGGAGGTGTGACCTCCTTTCTTTCATATATATTTTGGCAGGTGAAAATTCACTGGTGACTTGGCAGGTCAATCCCAGCATCTGTTAGCTTCTGGAGTATACGATTGCCTATTTTTGGAACTGACGGAGGCGGAAGAGTAAATTAGAGCAAGTTAGACTGGCAGCCTCTCAGGCGTCATCTATGCCGCTCCTCTAATCACATAACCAAGACTGAATGTTATAGCTACACAGTGCCCTTTCTACGACATATTCTCTGTGGGGCAAATATCTCTAGAATAATTTTAGTAGATTTTTAACTTGAATATTTTGCCCGAGTAGCGGCCGTTAGGCCTACTCTTTTTTATTTCCAACTGCTAAGGTATTTTTAACGTGCGCACCACTGCACACGGGTGTCTGATCTCACTACTCAGAGATCATGGAAAATATTTACCGTATGACCCACGTGAAAAAATGCCGGTCTCCACCATGATTTGAACCCACGACTTCCAGTACACGAGGCGAACACCTTACATCGAGGCCACAAGGTCCCCGTCCGCATGACTACATCTGAGATATGCAAGCCAAGAGCCACAGGAGAGCAACTTAAATCACATGCCCCCACCCCCTCCCCTCACCCGAGCCTGGAGTTTGAGACACCTGGACTTAACCATTCTCTAGAAATCAACATACTCGTATTGATGGGTTCAAACCTTACCATAGAAAAACCAACCGAGAATATCGTGTGGTGCTCTATTTGTGTGCATTCGGTTCTCTAAAAGGGCTTTGGAGACTCCGCGTGGCCTAGAGGTGACACTCGCTCGGTTCTCACAATCCCAATGCACCGGGTTCTTCTTCTTCTTCTTCGTTCGTTCTCAATCTCCCACTACCAAACCCTGGAATGATAAGTAGCAGAATGTAGTCCAGAGAACGGAATAAGTTGTGTTGTAGTTTACAGCTTTGCTGCGATATTTGCACCTTTTGGTGCAACACATCCGACTTCAGCAAGCATTTTTGAGTACCGGGTTAGCATTCCCTCTTCGATCCCTTCTCCTTAGCCAGTCTGCCCTGCTGCAGCCTGTTATCCAGGATCACCACGTGGAGGTGTAGAAGGGTCTTGGCAGCTATGGTTCGCTGGCCCTGATGCTAGCAGTCAGCTATGGGTCGCTGACCACTGCAGCTCCTGCGCTGCTCAGCATCTTGATCCCCAATGCACCGGGTTCGATTTCCTCCGTGTCCAGTTTGACAAAAACTGGACGTATTTTTCTCTAGGGCGATTGCTCCTCCGCGTACAGAAAGTAATAACAACATACTGTACTGCACACCTGCCAAGAAACTTGTAACAGTCAAATAGGTGGCCGCTGTAAGAAGTGACGTTCTGTAAGTGACATGCTACTTACCTTTTATAAGGGCTTTACTGCCCATGACGCAAATCTATTCCACCCTTGTGTTTACGTAAACCTCGATTCCATTTTAGCTGTAAAGAAACAGCTGGGTGTCATTTTGGAGAATATCTAAGCAGGAATGTCTAGTCAACAGAGTTATTGAGTGCTACCTTTTCATGATTAAGGTACTGAGAGCAATGCTGGTTATCGATACGCTCCAGTTAATCCAGCTGGAAGTGTTACCTTGTGTGCTGTTTAAACGGGTGTTCTTCAGCAGACTTCACCGCCGGTTAGGAATGAAGTGTTAGAGACGTCACTATACTAAGCCATAGCTTGCGTGAAGTGGGATGTCTGTTCCCTTCCTCGTTGACTTTCTTCCCTAATCGCAAGTGAGGTACCTATTTACAGCTTGATAGACTGAAGCGTGATGAGTATGGGAGTTGAACATTGTACGCGTGCCATGAAAAGCCGGTTTAACTGCTTCTGTATACGAAACAAAATGTGCGCGTTAGAAATGACACAAGGGTTGCTGATGTTCCCCGTGGCTCAGGTACTTCTGACTTTAGTATCTGTTCTAGCTGGATAGTTTGAGTTCCTCTTTGCGTCATTTGCTGTCCAATTTTACCTCCAGCTGAGGATAAAACACTCAACCATCTTACTTCCAGCTTGGGATAAAATTCACAACCATTTTACCTCCTGCTGAGGATAAAACCCTCAACCATATTACCTCCAGCTGAGGATAAAACACTCAACTATTTTACCTCCAGCTGAGAATAAAACTCTCAACCATCTTATCTCTAGCTGAGAATAAAACTCTGAACCATCTTACCTCCAGCTGAGGATAAAACTCTCAACCATCTTACTTTCAGCTTGAGATAAAACTCTCAACCATCTTACCTCCAGCTGAGGATAAAACTCTCAAACCATCTTACCTCCGGCTAGGAATAAAACTTTCAAACACCTAACGCCAAGCTGGAGATACAGCCATCAACTATATTATCTTCAGCTGAGGATAAAACTATCTTATCTCTAGCTGGGGATACAATTTGCAATCATCTACCCTTCGAGGATACAAACTCTCAACCATTAATTAGAGTAATGTGTATGCAGGACCCATCATTGGCAGGATAGGGTATGTGACACGTGGAGCAGCAGGGCCGGATTCAGACCTAGGCTTAACAAGCCGCAGCTTGGGACCCCGCATCCCACGGAGGCCTTCACATATTCAGTATGTGTTGTGCGGAGTGCTTTTTTTTCCCACTGAATTGGTATTCCCGTTTCAAATTTACTGTCATTGATCCCTCTGGTATCCACGACCAGCCGTCCGAATACCACTGGGTGATTACTATGTAATTAATAAATACAATAATTTGAAAATAAATTGTATTTTTCACTTTAAATGTTTTGCTATTAAATTTAAAAAAGTCGTGCAGTATACGTTTCCAATTGTAGGGAAACCCTGTGGTGTAATTGAAGCTCAGCTAACCGAGGAACAACAAGTCAAAATCTGTCTCTGCATGCGAGTTTTGTTTTGCGTTTCACTGTCACAATTGGACCTGATTCGGCAACTGAGTACTAAGCACTGACCCGTGGAGACGAACCCACACAGCTCTTTGGAACAGAAGCCTTAAAGAACTCTTTGCCACAGCAACATGTACCCAAAGAACTGGTCTTCGTGTAAAAACATAATTTTAAAACATGGCAAATGAGTGCAGACGAGACTGGTAGTTAAGAAAAGAAAGCGAGAAAGGGAACTGGCACCCCCATCTCATCCCACTTGAGGCTCACGTCTCGTACAATGAAGTCTCTAACTCCTCCTCTCCGACAGCAATGTCTTTAATCGACTAAGCATGTCGTAAAAAGCGATTAAAAAGTATTGCACACGCAGGTGTAATATCATGCATCACGCACATCTATTCCATTGAGGCTTGCTGTAAAAGTTCCAGCTGTAGTGGTAGTCCAATGCTTCACCTGCAGCGAAAACAAACATTAACTTTGACCTGATCCGTGTAGAAACATGGGTTAGCATACATGTTCCGCATAATTTCAAAGCATAACATGACCATTATATATTGTTTATTTTGTGTGATACTCTCACGCACTTGGGCCGTCGTTTGCATGCTAACCAAGTCTTAGCTTTTATCTGTGGACGGAAACTATTTCATTCAACAAATCCACTTCAGAAATTGACAAAAAAGGCGTGTCACACTCTACCATATTTCTGAGCCCCTCCGCTCTTACGTTAGGGCAAGTGTCTCAAAGTCACTAATTTCGGAGGGCGGCTTCAGATTTGGTTTAGTCGCTTGAGGACATGTTGAGTGATCATAACCTCACTTGAAAACATGTTGAATGGTCATAACCTCGCATGAGAACATGTTGAGTGTTCCAAACACTGCCTGAGGATATGTTGAGTGGTCATAAATCTGCATGAGGACATGTTGAGTAGTCATAACCCTACACGAGGACACGTTGAGTAGTCATAACTCCGCGGGAGGTCATGTCGAGTAATCATAACCTCGCATGAGGATATGTTGAGTGGTCACAAAGCCTGAATGTCGAGTGTTCTTCCAAACGCTGAATGAGGACATGTCGAGTATTCTAAACCCCGAGAAGACTTTATGAGCGGTCAAAGGCTAGCAAGTAGACGTCCTTTGTGACTTGTGGGCCACATAAGGACTTACTAAATGACTCAAACCCCACATTGCGGACGTTACCATTGGGTCAAGATCTGCATGAGGACATGTTATGTAGGTCAAGGGCTGCAGGAGGACATGAGTGGGCAAGGGCTGCAGGGGGACATGTTATGTAGGTCAAGGGCTGCAGGAGGACATGATGAGTGGTCAAGGGCTGCAGGAGGACATGTTATGTAGGTCAAGGGCTGCAGGAGGATATGTTATGTAGGTCAAGGGCTGCAGGAGGGCATGCTGAGTAGTCAAGGGCTGCAGGAGAACATGATGAGTGGTCAAGGGCTGCAGGAGAACATGATGAGTGGTCAAGGGCTGCAGGACGACATGCTGAGTGGTCAAGGGCTGCAGCAGGACATGCTGGGTGGTCAAGGGCTGCAGGAGAACATGCTGAGTGGTCAAGGGCTGCAGCAGGACATGCTGAGTGGTCAAGGGCTGCAGGAGGACATGCTGATTGGTCAAGGGCTGCAGGACGACATGCTGAGTGGTCAAGGGCTGCAGGACGACATGCTGAGTGGTCAAGAGCTGCAGAAGGACATGCTGGGTGATCAAGATCCAGCAAAAGAAATCTCAGTGGCTCAACAATCCCCACAAGTACATTCCAGTGGTGTAAGGACTGTATCATGACATGTCCTGTGACCCACCATCTGAATGGGTACAATATCGAGGACCACAGACCACGTCACAGTATACGCGTTAATATTTTCTTTCTCGTGCGATTAATGATTACCCAGCCTTCGACGCTGACATGCCTCCATAGAGGTGATCTGGGAAACGTCCTGTAGCAAGACCTCAGGCAATGACAGCTTAGCGGTTACCAGCACCGCAAAAGGCATGGTGTAGATCCCACACTGCTGGGTAGGCGAAGTGTTAACAGCCAAAAAGCTAGCGTCCAGACACCGTCGAGTTACAGTTTCCCTTCGGTATAAGAGACCACAAGAAGGTAATCACCCACAGGCTTATTACTAACAACCAATTGGATGTAAAGCATTAGCTACATCGTTTCAATCATTAAAAGATTGTATACAATGTGTGCATGCAGTGTTCAGCCCGTCACGTGAGGATATACTTGACAGTTGTAGGGCCACGTGAGGATATACTTGGCAGTTGAAGGGCCACGTGAGGATATAATTGGTAGTTGAAAGGCCACGTGAGGATATAATTGGTAGTTGAAGGGCCACGTGAGGATATACTTGGTACTTGAAGGGCCACTTGAAGATATATTTGGTAGCTAAAGGGCCACGTTTAGTTATATTTGGTAGTTGAAGGGCCACGTGAGGATATACTTGGCAGCTGAACGGCCACGTGGGGATATACTTGGTAGGTGAAGGCCCCGTGAGGATATACTTGATAGTTGAAGTGCCACGTGAAAATATACTTTGTGGTTGAAGGGCTACGTGAGGATATACTTGGTAGTTGAAATGCCACATGAGGATATACTTGTAGTTGAAGGGCCACGTGAGGATATACTTGGTAGTTGAGGGGCCATCTGAGGATATACTTGGTAGTTGAAGGGCCACGTGAGGATATGCTTGATAGTTGAAGTGCAACATAAGTATAAGCTTGATTGTCCAAAGGCAACATTAGGATACACTTGGTTGTCTGAAGACCCAATGCAGACAAACTTGATGGTTGAAGTCTTGTATGAGATCAGATTTGATGGTCAAAAGACAACATGGGGATAAATGCGATGGGTTAAAGACAGCATAAGGACAAATTTGATTGTCCAAAAAACACGCGAGGACAAGATATATGGTCAAAGCATTACATGAAAGAAAGCTTGATGGCCCAAGTACTTATTGAAGCCATATTAAATTGCTAAACTATATTCTTCAAGTAGTGTTAAACAGACTTATAGCATGGAGCAGAGTGGTCTGCCGGAGTCTCTGTGTATGACACAGACAAGAATAGCACCCCTGCAACACAGAGAGCATGTCGTAAGTGGTGACTGTGGTACATGTTATAACACCGGCCATGGTTAGGTCGTTTGTTAAGAGCAGCATAGATGGCAGCTAACAGGTTACGAGTCCACTTTTCTCTAGTGTTTGAGTCTATTAAGATGGACTCGCACATCGATAAACCCTCATCTGCAGCACTTGTCCCAACGCAGGGGAGTAACAAGATGGCGTTTAGGAAGGTTGCAGAAGTGATGAAGGGAACTGATCAATGTAATTAATGAAAATTAATATCTAATCTTCAACAACATCTACAGTTAGATTTCCTCTACCTTTGGAAATTCTTTCACACAAAATATGAGTTATGCTCGTAAAACAATTAAATCATTCCATCCATCCATTACCCGCTGCATTGCCGGTTACCTGTTTACGGGAAAGGATTCGTGAGTAAACCTAGAGGCAAAATCTATATTTTGTGCTACCTCCAGTCGTCTCGACTACGTCTTGCCACTGGATCGACGTAGTTCAGTACGAGAGAGCGAGATTAACGGCAGTACAAATTGTTCTCATTTAAATCTATTTAAACGTAAATCACAATGTTAGACATATGCGACCAACTACGCAATCTTGATCCTACATGTAAAGTAACGTAAAGTAACCCATAGCATTACTGCCGTAGGGGTGTGAGGTGTTAGTGATCTCACAAATCAAAGGCTCGGCTATATGAGGGCGGTAGCCATCTCCTCTCCCTCGCCGCTTTTATTTCCCGGACTGAACCAGTACCCATTTAAGGCTGGGTCGACCCGGGAGCCGTTGCGGTCTGAAAAAACATTACCGTCTCAACTGGGGAATGAACCCAGGACCACTCAGATTGGAAGCCAGCGCGCTAACCACTGCGCTACGTGGCTCCATACATGACGGACTGTAAAATTGCACGAGGTTACATAGGACTACGCAAATATTTTTTTTTAGATTTGCACCTATTCTATTCATCACTCCATCCCCAACAGTGGAATTCCTTCTACTTCTGGTAATCTTTTCTTTAAAAAATCGTAGGAAATGTGCAATGTAATTTTTAACACACCAACGTATAATGGCAGACAAAGCCACAAACTATGGGTCGTCGTCTGCGTAAACGAAAATTATAATATCTGCCATCAGAGGGATCAAGATGCGGAGCAGACATGAGCTGCAGTGGTCAGCGACCCATAGCTGACTGCTAGCGTCAGGGCCAGCGAACCAGAGCTGCCAAGACCCTTCTACACCTCCACGCGGTGATCCTGGATAACAGGCTGCAGCAGAGCAGACTGGCTAAGGAGAAGGGATCGAAGAGGGAATGCTAGCCCGGTACTCAAAAAATGCTTGGTGAAGTCGGATGTGTTGGACTGAAAGGTGCAAATATCGCAGTCAAGCTGTAAACTACGACACAACGCATTCCGTTCTCTGGACTACATTCTGCTACTTAAGCCCTTTCAGTGTTTGGTAGTTGGAGATTGAGAATAAACGAAGCCAATCCAAGCCATATCTGCCATCAAAAATCTTATATTTACTATCAATCTTCTCAATTTTGGTGTTGGACCACCACGTTTTGTTTTGTATTCAGTTACCGGTAATTATGAACGTTGAAACGACCAGATAGTAAAACTGACATGAAAAACTTCGTTAGCAAAAGGGATAGAGAAAGACCGAGAGTGCGATAGAAAAAAGATAGAGAGAGTGATAGAGAAATATGAGAAATTGATAGAGAGAGGAGAGAGGCATGGAGAGAACAGAGGAAGAGAGAGATGGTGATAGGATAGACATAGGGCGATTGAAAAGAGAGAAACGGGAAAAAGCAAAGACAGAGACGGGAAGAGTGATCGTTAGTCTGAGAGGAAGAGAGTGATAGAGAGAGTGAGATTGAGAAAGAATGAGAGCGAGATTAAGATGGAGAGACGGATTGATAGAGAGCAGAAGATAGGATTAGGGAGAGAGAGAGAGAGAGAGAGAGAGAGAGAGAAGGAAAGAATGGAATAGTTCTGTTTTGTGTTCTTCTTCAGAACCGACTTCACTGCACTCCGGGTATCCCCATAGGCATTCACTCTCTCAGTAGATGGAAGAGTGTATTGATACTTGTAGTTCCTTTAGCTCGTTGACTGTAAACAGTCTTTCCCAGCCTTCCATGCACCCCACATGGATCGAACATTCTAAGATTCCCTGCCCCGTTTGTCTCTGTTGTGTTCTCTCCCGCATCATTTGGTTTTAACCTTGACCAACTAATAATGTTCCAGAATATGTCTACAGCAGTGGTCCCCAAACTTTTTGGGTCAACGACTCCCTTAGTGTACCCGAATTTGTCCACGACACCCCAAGCTAGAACATAAGTCTTTGTCCACGGCACCCCAAGTTAGAACATAAGCCTTTGTCCACGGCACCCCAAGCTAGAACATAAGCCTTTGTCCACGGTACCCCATGTTAGAACATAAGTCTTTGTCCACGGCACCCCAAGTTAGAACATAAGTCTTTGTCCACGGCACCCCAAGTTAGAACATGAGCCTTTGTCCACGGCACCCCAAGTTAGAACATAAGCCTTTGTCCACGGCACCCCAAGTTAGAACATAAGCCTTTGTCCACGGCACCCCAAGTTAGAACATAAGCTTTTGTCCACGACACCCCAAGTTAGAACATAAGCCTTTGTCCACGCACCCCAAGTTAGAACATACGCCTACCTAACAGTTGCAGTGCGCAGTTGATGAAAATATTGGAATCTTTCACGGCACGCCTGTAAACTAGCCAGGCCCAACCCCCCCCCCCTGCCGGCCCAAACCTCTCCTCCCCAGAGTGCCGCTAGATACATTTTGGAAACCACTGTTTTAAGAGATTTGTTGACACAATGGATTTTATAATGGTAGATCGATGCAAACAATTATTTCCTAAAAATTACCTAATCACAGACTAAATGAAAAATGAACCATAAAATGCACTCTGTGTTTTGTGTTTATCATATAATAAAGGACGCTTACAGTCCATCAGACACTACATACCCGTAAATTGTTTGTTTAACTTCGTATTTGATTGGCTACACAATTCCATTATATTGTAGTTACGGCAGAAGTCTGTTTCCACTGATTGTTGATAAATCACAAATCAGCTGTTTGTATAATTGATATTTTGTTTGCGTATAAATCCAATGGGCGCCATCTTGAATATTTGCCATACGTAGTGTTTACAAGAAAATTGTTGATCCATGGATAGCGGTTCTATTATCATTTTTTACTTCTTCTTTATCATCACATACGATGCAACAGATTTCAATTAACTAAATATGATCTGTACCAGTGTTGTGTCTGTTCGTGGCTAATGTTTCATTATCTCTCAGTGTATTATGTCTATATCGAAATAGCGTACGCCTAACACATCTTAGGTCTTCGTCTTTGTCTCGTTCCATGAGTTGATTCTATGAGTATAGTGTCCAATATACGCTTTTGACATTGAGACACATCGTGGCAGTTTGCATGCTTGGACAGATGTCAGTATGTCTCAATGTAGTCCAGTATTCTGATTGCAAGCATGTTGTATATTCACGTTTGAAAAACTCAATGTACATGTATCATATTTAAAAGATGTGTACTAAGAATATTCTCTCTATTGCTATAATTTTCCAACCCAATTCAGCATAGAATGCCTATGCTTCACATGCATATTAGTATATTGTTCTTCTTCAGCACTCGTTCTAAAAAGGACGTCTTGTTACGTTGTGTCGTAGTTTACAGTGAAGATGCGATTTCTGCACCTTTCGGTCCGATACAACTAGTTCATAATGGCACATTTTTGTAACCGGCGTACTGGTGGCTCTATAATTCTAAGTGCCTTCTCGGACGACCACAAATGAAATGGAAAGATGCTATATCTGAGTAAATGGCGAACTGTTATCCATTTACAGTAATACATTGTGCCTCTTCTAATTTGAGATTAACAAGGACGAATTCTTACCCATTCCAAGTGATATATTGTCTCTCCTTGGTTGAGATTGCCAGGAACGAATTCTTACCCATTCCAAGTGATTAGCGAGCCGCGTAGTGCAGTTGTTAGAGCGCTGGCTTCGCATCTGAGTGGTCCTGGGTTCATTTCCCGGTTGAGGTGGTAATGTTTTTTTTCAGACCGCAACAGCTCCCGGGTCGACCCAGCCTTAAATGGGCACTGTTTCAGTCCATGAAGTAAAAGCGGCGAGGGAGAGGAGATGGCTACCGCCCTCATATAGCCGAGCCTTTGATTTGTGAGATCACTAACACCTCACACCCCTACGGCAGTAATGCTATGGGTTACTTTACTTCACTTTTAAGAGGGTAATTAGTTTATTATGATATTTTATAATGTGTGTACTTTTTGTTTTTGATATAATTCTAATTGTGCACAGCTACAGCACAATGAAAGTCCATTTAAGGACAAACTCGTCCATGCATTCCTCACCGCAGGCAATTTTTCATTCAGAAGGATTGTGATAGACAGTCCAATGACGTCACGCGATGTATGCGCCCAGTCTGTACACGGGCATTTTCATTTCTATACACCATTACACAGCAAAAGTGTGCTAGACTAGGTCAGGTCATCATTATCGTAGATCGACAATTCGTTTGTTGGCGATCTAACCGAAGACATGTAAAATAAATTCAGCTCATGATCTGTAAATACCGAAAACGAAATAAATTCTTTTGTAATAATGTATGGCATAATGGCAGGTTGCTGTGCTTCCATGTTTTATAGTTTAATGTTCGGTCAATTGGGTTCTCCTTTAATTCCAGATCAGCTGATCAGTCAAGACTCAAGGTTTCGATTATGTCATATTGAATACTGTGTTTTTTTAATTTAATACAGATAATTCGGCGCCAATTGAAACATTTTATAAATTCTACAGAAGACAATGCTTTACATCAGTGTCCAGTTAGTATAAATTATTGCAGTAATGTAGTTATTTGTTTTAATATTTATTTATACACTTGAAAAATCCATTTTAACAGAACGTCTTTATACTGGTTTAGAAGACTCTGCGTAGTTTGTATGCAACCAGTTTCTGTTACATTCCCTTGATCTAAAAATACCTATGCTCATTCAATCTATTCTAGAAGGAACTAACTGATCCAACTCCACGTTTTCCTGTAACAATGCATTCCAAGCATTCACCACTCTCTGATTTAAAAAAAAGATTACTTGGTATCTAATATGGACCTGTTTTTAAATAATTTGTGGTTGTTCCCTCTTATTGTAGAAGGCGCGATTATTTTAAGAGAGAAAAAAACTTGTTATAGTCTAATTTATCCTCACTTCGAATTCTTCTCTTTTCTAGACACTATTTGCGGTTTTCTGAGTCTTTCCTCACAACTATACTTCTGGAATCCCACTATCAGTTTTGTTGTTCTTCTTTGGATCCTTTCCAGCATGTTTATATGCCCTTTCCTTTTCTATCTTTCTAATATTGTTCTCTCCCATTATGTAAGTATGTAATTATTGGATCTACCCATGTTGATGACAGTACATTTATCTAAATCAAACCTCAATATATCCACTTCTGCTTTAGATGAGACACTACTGCATAGTTTTACTGCATCCGTGAATTTTGCAATCATATTATTGTCCAAATCGTTTATAAATATCAAGAACCAAATTCGTCCCAAAATCAAGAACTGTGGCACTCCACTCTTTACTTTACACCATTCAGAGTACTCCTTATTTATGCCTACTCTCTGCCTTCTTCCCGTTAACCAATTTATTTTCTATCCACGTGGCAACTTGACCATCTATTCCATGGGGTTTAACTTCCTAAACTATCTTTGACAAAAGACCTTTGACAAAAATCTAGAAAAATTACGTCCACTAAGCCTGATTTATTTTTAGTCAACCCATGCTGACAATTTCAGCTAGCGAATGTGGGAAAAGTGTTAAATATCTTGCCGATTTCAGTATGTAGTTATCTAACCCTTGCTGTAACTGCAAATGAGATCAGAGTAATAATTTACCAGACACTAGTAAATGGTACTAGTTCTGTACAAAATAAAACATCAGTTGTATCCCCTACATTCAAACTAAATGTAGTTATCTCTTGTCTATCAATGTACATGTTTTCTATTTAGCCTTAGAGTGAAATTAGATTCTATTGAACAGAATAAGTTTGATATGACTGATAAAAACAATATACACATGTCAACAAAGTCAACTTCACCCATGACTGATTAACAGCAATGTGGAAGTCTTTCTTCAGTTTTCGTAAAGAGAAACGGCAGAAGCATTTTAATCAAATTAAAGAATTAAAATGTGTTATTATTGCTGTATCATTACTGCTGCTTTGTCCAGTTGTGAACGCACATTTGTTCTCTGTATCATAATTAGAAAGTATGATGGTGCACAGAAGATATTGTATGTCAAGTGTCAAGTGATGCACAGAAGATATTGTACGTGAAGTGTCAAGTTGCATTCATAATAGTATAGCACATAATCTGATCTTATTAACATCTTGCAAATATGGTATGTGTGCTGTATATGACATATAACTCTGAACCTGTCCTTATGTCAGTGTTTGTGTGAATGATATTTGGAATATGGTAGAGGACATGCTTTGGCTTAAAATGTGGACCGCTTTTACGTGTTCAAATTTATTCAAATAAAATGTGCGAATGTAAATGAATGAATTATATTACACATAATAATTACTTATTTTGGTTACATAAATGTCAGTTACAGAATATAACATTATCTTTATAATATAAATATGATATTGACAAAAAAATATTTCATAAGCCAATACATTTATAGTCCCATTATTATCTAATTATGTCAGAGTATACTGTATCCTAAAGTATTGTATAAATATTCAGGCATGGGAATTTATAATTGATGTTAATTTTTTACTGTTATTTTGGGATATATCCCCTGATTTTGCAAATATAATTTGGTATTATTTTTTATTTTGTTTTATTATTATGTGCAATGGCACATTGTTAAATAAATTCTTCAGAAAATGAATTCATTACTTTACATATGCATGTGCCTGGTGGCACATTTGAAGTAAATTCTTCATAAAAATAATAATTAATTAATTTAAATATGCATTGTTTTTATATTTATTTCATTACTTTATTTTGCCTACATATATATATATATATGCATTGTCATATACACAAACTGACCATGCAGCATCATATTGTAGAGCAAGCAATCATAATTGTCTATTTCCAAATAGTCATACCTTGACTCGGTTCATTCATATCGTTTGTCTGTCCTCTTCCGTAACCTTGCTACTGTGTCTACTCTATATGTGCAGAAATTCGTACAATTAAATGTTATATAATTTTATTACATTACTAAATAGTAACCTACCAAAACTTTTCAAAACATACCAAATGTCCATTCTCAGAGTCATACCCTCAACTTATTGTCTTTTTATTGTATAATTTAGCACGCCTTAAGGGCCACCTTGTATTACCATTACAGCCAAATTTCAATGCACACGTGCTTTAATTGCAATTAATCTAAAGGATTATGTAACCCTATTACATGCATCGGTTCTTTTTTTGTTGCTCCCTATTACTCAAATAGGCTAATTAAAGAGAAGTAACTTAAAGACGAGGATGAAACAGTGTGGATCTGAGCACGACGTTAATTGAACCTGGTACGTTGAGATTGTAAGCAAAGCGTATAGTCCCTAGGTCACATGCTTTCCCTTAAGGCACTGTCCCATCATAAGTCGATCATAATATTTATCTAAAATTTCTCAAGAAGATTACAGAGTCCCATTAAACACAGTGTCACATGGACGTGTGAAATGTATTAAAACATTATTTCAATACAGTTTTAATCAAATGTAGTTTAACGGGTTGAGAACTAGGCCTACATGTCAGCCATCTTAGATTATAATTGAACTATTCTATCCATCCACATCAAAATTTTACAAGTGCTTCTCGAAACCATCAACTGTTACCAGTAGCAACGCTGTTAGCAGGATCGGAACGCAATTCATTTATCACGAAAACTAAACATTTATCAGTTAGCAGACCTCTCTATTTGTTATTTGTTTTAAGAAGCTCATGGGTTATGTCCAGCCCATTCGCAAACGCGATAAATGTATTTCATTTATCCGATAATTTTATTTCAGACAGGACGTAGTCTGTGTTTCTGAATTTCTGTTTTCAACCTGGCTCGTGTGTCTGTGGTGGAAGGAAAATAAAATAACACATAAAAGATACAGTGATAACTCATATTTATTTTGTATGGTTGTGGTGCGTTCGCTCATTTATATATATATGGCACGTTATATAAACTTAAGAATTGACGATTCGATTGAGTCTGTTTCTTAATGTTTTTAACTTCATTAATTCACATGAGCCTCACAACATCAGAGAAGTTTATTTACTGTTTCACGGAATCACTTCCAGTACCAAGATTTGTGGATTGATAAAACTAATTTTAAAGTTAACTACAAGCAATCCGATCTAGTCAACAATTTGAATTTACCACAGCTTAATGTGTACACTTGCTGCAGGGGGAGAAAAGGAGAACAATATTTGATTACGTCATTGTATGTGTGTAGTTGATGTGCACAAATTTCTGGAATTTATTCATTTTCAACTGATGAAAACGAATATGTTATCGGGTAGTGTATTATGTTTTAGTGTATTTTTGCTCACTTTCGTTGAAACAATAATTGCCAGACAATTAATAGTAACGCCAGATAACAATAGATCAGAAATTGCAGATAAAGGACACCATGATCACAACTTGGGAAGGCCAAAAGTTTACGACGCTAAAGATGAATACAGACGAAACAGTACAGGTGCAACATCTGAAGCAACATTGATTGGCTCTAGGAGCCGTGAAACTGTACCAGACAACAAATATACAGAAAACCGTTTTGATATCGACTATGGTACACGACCACCAAATCCTAGGGGAGATAATTCAGACATAAATGAGACGAAAGACAGGGATAGTGATAACATAAAAATAGAGGTACGAGGTAACCGGTCCATAAAAGAAGGAGCTTTTGTTTCAGGTATGGATGGAACAGGATTTAAAGGAAGCAGAGCTATGTCAGACAAGCAAGAAATGCGTCTTGAGAGAGAAATAGTTTTGAACCAATTTTCGGTCATAAGGGGAGATAATCTTACAGACCCGGCTGGAAGCTATCAGAGGGCTTCTGCACGTTTACAGAATCTTATCTCGAGAAAGCATAACGTAGTCTACCATTTGCCTCCTTATGACCTCAACAATCCTGACCGCGGAAACACATCTGGCATCTATTTAAAGTTCACTCCGTTTAGGATTCTCTTCCTTGACGAGGTCCAACAGTCTATCACCGTGTCGTGCTACATCATCGTCAAGTGGTACGACAGTTCATTGACCTGGGACCCGGACCTGTACGGAGGCATTAATAAAACTGTAATCAAAAGTAATAAAGTATGGGTTCCAAAAATCGTCCTGCCTCACTCTACTGGCCATGGCTTATACCTGGACATGCCAGAACATCTTCTCATTACTTTAAAACAACCACCGTTCATAATGCTAAAAATTCCCTTTCAATTTACAATCCAGTGTGATCTTGACTTATCCAGCTATCCCTTTGACCAACAGACGTGTATTGTCATATTCACTGAACTGAATGAGAAACCAATGTCTGCCATGACCACTAAAGAGACAGACTTCGAGATGGCCAAGCAACTTCACACCAGTGGAGAATGGGAGATAGTCGAGTGGTATCATCTGAACCGTTCTGACGTCGAGAAATTTACCTTGAAATGGGTCATTAAAATACAACGACAGAGCATGTTTCATGTGGCCAATCTCTTAGTGCCTCTGTTTCAGACAGCAGTCATGACCCTGCTCGTGTTTTGGATTCCAGCGGAGAGCGGAGAAAAGATGTCGTTTCTTGTTTCTATGTTTGTTTCCACGTCTGTGTTTTTGTTCATAATCAATGACGAGATGCCTAGGAGCATACGCTGCCTACCTACCATCAACATCCTAGTTGTTGCTGTCAACTCTGAGATTATTATGGTATCAGTCGCTTCATTGATAGTGCTACGTCGCTACAAATGTTTCCAGAACGCCAGAGACGGTAAAACTGCGTTGCAATCTACACCAAACCCCGGAAGTAGAACATACCGACCAGACGGCAACAATGAGATAATACCAGCAAACATATCTGGCAACAAAAACAATATCACTCTTACGAGAGTGGGTCCCATATCCCATGGGAGGAATCGAATTCAAAGTCCCGGAAACTTAGACACAACAACAAATTATTCCACAGATAACAAGGAACAGGCTAACAGGAGCGACCTAGCGGAAAAACCTGCGAAGACGTCCTTGAAATTTGACCTTCTAGTGGACGAACAGCCACACCTGCAGATTCGCAGATTCGATTTGTACAGTCACAGTGCGCTTGACATGATCTTCTTCTGTGTTTTTGCAACACTCAATCTGATTGGTGTGGCGTACGCCTACCTGAGTTGGTACTGAGAGAACATTTATTATAAAAGGTTTTTATATTTAGTTCTGTCGTCAGTACAGACACACTTATTTATTAAAATTCATGCCATCCAGATATTAGTCAGAAGTCATCCAGATATTAGTTAGAAGTCATCCAGATATTAGTTAGAAGTCATGTGGAAGTCAAAAATAAATATGATAGCCTACTGTCAGAAGCAGGGAACAATAGAAAATTGAAAACCCAGGCGATAATTTAAGCATTTGGTTGAACTGTCTAAAAATACGCATATAAGCATCTACACAGCAAGAGTTTAAGAAAAATCAAATATGGATGACAGGTGACCTTTTAAATAAAATTGAAGAAAGAAAGAAGTATAAAAAATATCTCCAGAATACAGGATCCATGACAATGCGAAATCTACCACATGCCGAGGGGCACAAGAACAGGGGATGTAATCACAATATAAGGTAATGGAAGACTTGGGGAAAGAAACGCATCTTAAAATCTATGTATACAAAAAATAAAGCATCTTTCAAACGCATCAAGGCTGGGTCAAAGAGGATGAGGAATTTAAAAAAATAATGGAAACATCTTTGAAAGATATACCAAGCAAAAGGGCGGAATAAATAAATGAAATATTCCACGACAACTGAGGCTACAGACCCTCAACTTTTAATAATGATGGCCCCAGCATTCTTAGATCAGAAGAAGCGAAAGCATAAACACATGTGAGCAAGAGGAAAGCACTAGGCATGAACATCATTAATATATGAAAGATAGAGGCTCTAGAGGAATCTGGCGTAGATAATATCACTGATCTGTGTAATTATACGTCATTTTAATAATGATGGCACTAGGCATGAACATCATTAATATATGAAAGATAGAGGCTCTAGAGGAATCTGGCGTAGATAATATCACTGATCTGTGTAATTATACGTCATTTTAATAATGATGGCACTAGGCATGAACATCATTAATATATGAAAGATAGAGGCTCTAGAGGAATCTGGCGTAGATAATATCACTGATCTGTGTAATTATATTTACAATACAGGATATCTACCAGGCATCTGATTACATCTGCCTGTCTAACACTTGCAAAGAAACCTCGCGCAACCGGAGGTTCAGATTTAAAACATTCAGCCTGATTAGTGACACCATACTGCACAAACTATACAGGATAAAATTAGGCGTAGAGTAGAGAGTGGCTTGCTAGGAGAATAATTTGAATTTCAACAGAACAGAGAAAGGGGGGGGGGGGAGAAATTGTTTGTATATTTAAAGACACTAACAGAACAATATATTATGGCACATACTAAGCGTTTGTATGAACTTTATAAGCTACAAAAGCTCCGTTGTCGGCGTTCAGCGTGAGAAACTAATTGTGTATAGAGGACACATGTATGGAAGGAAAAGACATAAGAATGCACAGTAACCTATACTGAGAGAACACTTCCCCTGTTAGATCTGGCAGGATTCATTCACCGTGTATACACATATAATCATCAATGGCGAAATAATCTTCTTCTTCTTCTTCTGCGTACACAGTCAGACAGTAACCATTATTTTTTCGAAAAAAGCGGCGGTCATCCTGAGACTCTCGCCACTACCATAAAGCTTGTCTTGCAGTTCCACTGGCAATGGCCACATCTGCTCTCTCTGATCCCCGTATGTCGGGCAGTTCTGCAGCAGATGTTCAGTGGTCATTTTACCAGTACCGCACGGGCATTCGTCGGTACACCCTATCTTCAATTTGTTGAATAGGTGGTACCTCAGTCTGTTGTGGCCAGTGCGAAGTCTGAAGACAACGACCTGCTCTCTTCGGTTCAACTGGTAATAGGCATCGTTTTTGGTGTAACCAGTATGTTCGGTTTCCCATTTGGTCATGTACCTGGCTTTGATAAGCCGTTTTGACTCTTCGTACGTCATACTGGTATCTGTTTGTGGTAGCCTTGCACCTTCTTTTGCCAGTCTGTCTGCCTCCTCGTTGCCTTGGATGTTGCAGTGTGACGGGACCCACTGTACCACTACCCTTTTTGGTGCGGACAGCTGGCACAGTTTGCAGAGTGCTGCTCTTAAGTTATTAAGCTCAGTGTTTTTCTGGCTTTTTAGCGCTGTGACTACGGCGAGAGCATCTGTCAGCAAGACTATATGGCTCTCATTTTCACTGTGTGTTGCCATTTCTTCCACTGCCGCCCTCAGTGCTTCTGCCTCGGCTCTGAAATTGCTTGTGTACTTACCAGTAGCGAATGACAGTGTTATTTTTCTGCCATTTGGTAGGTTCAGGAATGCTCCTGCCCCTCCGTTCTGTGTAGTGTTTGTTACAGAACCGTCGGTGTATGCATGGGTCCAGTCCATGCTTGGGTAGCTTTTCGTTATGAAGCTTAGGGTAGTGTCTCTCCTTTCTTTTTCAGTCTGGCAGTTTTTGTTTGCAATACCTGGTATATTTTCTACCACCTCTGGAAATATATCCTGCCTCCAAGTAGGTTTTCGTACAGTAGTGATGGGTTTTGGTGTTGTTAGTGCGTTTATGGGATCTTCGTGCAACTTTGCTTTGGCTATTTCTGCAAAGTTTCTCCGCTTTAGTTTCCCAGTTCCCAAATTGTTAAGTCTCTGGTACATTGGGTGGTCCGTCAGTCTTCGGAGTTTCTCTGACTGCAGCTGGGCTCTGCAGTCTCTTCTGTCGGTCATGGATTGCAGTTTTGTAATCTTTTCAAGTTCTACAATTGGCGTTGACTTCATGCCACCTGTTATAATTCTCATGGCTTGGTTTTGAAGTTTGTTAACTTTATCGAAGTTCGCCTTCGCTGCTGTTGTCCATGCCGCGATGCCATACTCGAGAACTGGTCTCACTCTTCCAGTGTACAGTTTCTTTAGTATGCCTTCGTCTGCTCCCCAGCTTGTGCCAGCAAGTTTCCTCATGATCGCCATTCTTTCTCTGGCTTTCATTCGGTTTCTCTCAATCTGACTTTTCCATGTCATGCGCCGATCAAATGTGACTCCCAGATAGGTTGGGTTGTCGTTTGGCTGCAGGATTTTGCCATTTAGGCTTAATTTGGTACTTTGGGGTTTTAATGAGAGCGAGAATATTGTGCACGTGGTTTTCTCCTCGTTTATTTTGACCAGCCATGAGTTCGCCCACTCTTCCAGCGATGTTAGGGCCGTCTGCATCCGATTTCTTGCTATTGTGAGATTCTTTTCAGAGGTCCACATAGCCAGATCGTCTGCAAACATTGAGCTATGGACTCTTCTTGGTATATTTTCTGTAATATCGTTTATATATACCAGGAAGAGTGTGGGGGACAATACTCCCCCTTGGGGTACTCCCTGCTCGAGTGTCACCTTTTTGCTCATCTGCCCTTGTACTTGGACTCTGGCCGTTCTTTGTTTGAGGTAGTGGTTGATCCACTTGTACATCTTCCCACAGACATCACTTCTTCTTAGCTTGACTCTAAGTCCATCCTTCCAGACTTTGTCAAATGCCTTTTCCAGATCCACCCAAACAGCTACTGTGTGTTTCTGTGCCTGGTAGGCATCTTCTATCTCCTGGGCTATGAGGATGACCTGGTCCTCAGTGGATCTGTGCTGTCTAAAGCCGGCTTGCTGTGGAATTAGTATTCGTTTTTCTTCCAGATGCCACATCAGTCTGGTGTTTATCATCCGTTCCATCAGCTTGCCGACACAGCTCAGTAGGCTTATGGGCCTGTATCCATTTGGATCTGTTTTGTCCTTTCCTGTTTTTGGTACTGGTACCAGTATTGCATCTTTCCATGCCTGGGGTACAATACCCCTTTTCCAGCTTTGGTTCAGCACCGATAGTAGTTTTTTCTTCGCTGTTTGGCCCAGCCCCATCAGCATTTCGTTTGTTATCCCGTCTTTTCCGGGAGATTTCCTTTTCTTTAGTGTTCTCATAGCCTCTTCCATTTCGCGCATTGTTAGTTTGGCCATCATGTGCTCTTCAGGAACCGTATTTATGTTTTCGTGTCCCTTTAGCTCTTCGCTAATGTCTGTATGCTTATCTGCAGGGACCTCGATGTGGTTTGCTCTGGCATAGTGATCGACAAAGGCGTTTGCGGCTTTCTTACCTGTGATCAAGTTCTCGCCCTGCTTGATAGTAATTTGTTTATTTGACGGGGTTTCGTCGTTCATGGCTCTGACTAGCTTCCATAGCTTGTTCCCTTCTTTGTCCAGGTTTAAACTTTCCGTTTTATTTTTCCAACTTTCTCTTGCTGTTTGCTTGAGAGTGTGTTTGTACATCGCCGCGGCGGCTTTGATGGCGATGTTTGCCTCCATGGATTTTTCTCGTTCTGCCACGTTCCTAGCATTTGTTACTGCAGGCGAAATAATCGAACAAGTACAGAAGTTCACATATTGAGGGCGAACCATAACAGAAGATGTCCGCAATGAGACATCAATTAAGACAAGGATTGCAATAGTAAAAAAAGGGCTTAGAAAGAATAGAAATAGCCAGCCTGGAAGAATATTAGCATAAAACTGAGTCAAAGAATAATCGCCACTTATATATGGTCAACTGCACTGTCTGAGACTGAAATGTGGACTAGCAAAGAAGGATGAAAAAAGCTTGGAAGTGTTTGAAATGTGGTGCTACCGTAGAATGGACTGAGTGAGTTGAACAGAAAGAAAATCCATCGACAATGTCCTCACTGAAGTAAGCGCACAAAGACAAATATGGAAATTGTTACAGAAACGAAGGCTGGGTTGGCTGGGGCACAAAATGCAACATGGAGGTCTTCTACAGAAGATACTAGAGGGTAAGATTCAGGGGAAAACCGAAGAGACCGATCAAGACCTACCTTTACATCTCAGACATGCAGCAACATTATTAATGATCAAACCTATCCTGAAATGAAGTGAGCTGCAGAGGATAGGATTAAATGGAGAGACATAGACAAGCTTTTAACCAGTCTCAGAACCGTTCAACCAAAAGATAGGATCAAATGGAGAGACATAGACAAGCTTACAACCAGTCTCAGAACCGTTCAACCAAAAGATAGGACCAAATGGAGAGACATAGACAAGCTTACAACCAGTCTCAGAACCGTTCAACCAAAAGATAGGATCAAATGGAGAGACATAATCAAACAAGCTTACAACTAATCTCAGAACCGTTCAACCAAAAGATAGGATCAAATGGAGAGACATAGACAAGCTTACAACCTGTCTCAGAACCGTTCAACCAGAAGATAGGACCAAATGGAGAGACATAGACAAGCTTACAACCAGTCTCAGAACCGTTCAACCAAAAGATAGGACCAAATGGAGAGACATAGACAAGCTTACAACCTGTCTCAGAACCGTTCAACCAAAAGATAGAATCAAATGGAGAGACATAGAGAAGCTTACAACCAGTCTCAGAACCGTTCAACCAAAAGATAGGATCAAATGGAGAGACATAATCAAACAAGCTTACAACTAATCTCAGAACCGTTCAACCAAAAGATAGGATCAAATGGAGAGACATAGACAAGCTTACAACCAGTCTCAGAACCGTTCAACCAAAAGATAGGACCAAATGGAGAGACATAGACAAGCTTACAACCAGTCTCAGAACCGTTCAACCAAAAGATAGGATCACATGGAGAGACATAGACAAGCTTACAACCAGTCTCAGAACCGTTCAACCAAAAGATAGGATCAAATGGAGAGACATAGACAAGCTTACAACCAGTCTCAGAACCGTTCAACCAGAGGATAGGATCAAATGGAGAGACATAGACAAGCTTACAACCAGTCTCAGAACCGTTCAACCAAAAGATAGGATCAAATGGAGAGACATAGACAAGCTTACAACCAGTCTCAGAACCGTTCAACCAGAGGATAGGATCAAATAGAAAGACATAGACAAACTTACAACCAGTCTCAGAACCGTTCAACCAAAAAGGATAAAGGAAATCTCAAAACTTGTTTCCAGGGAAATGTCAATCTTAGACGTGGATTGCGCAGTTCTGCTAGCTGATAGTGGACAAGAACTTGGGGAATTGGTGATTCGAGTAAAGAACAAAAGTCAGGTGTTTGATATAGCGAATACTATAATAATTAGCAAAGTAGTCAGTAAAAAAGTCAAGATCCCGTCACGTCATGCGGCGATTAGGGAATATTGTGTTAGGCCCGTTGATATGGTCAGCATGATGTGGCATTATATGATATGGTCAGCATCACGCCGGCCGCCTTAACTTTCCGAACTGAACTGGTACTTATTTAACGCTGGGTCGACTCGGGATCCGTTGAGGTCTTAAATAACATTTCCGACTCAACTGGTGAATCAACCCAGGACCACTCAGATGCGACGCCTGCTCGCTAACCACTGCGCCTACGCGGCTCCCTAACCAGCAATATAGTCTGGAGGTCTACTCTCCAGATAACAGTACACAATCAAACATTTGAACTTGTCAAACGTTTCGGCTATCTTGAATAAACAGTAACACTGAATGGAAGATACGCTATCTTGAATAAACAGTAACACTGAATGGAAGATACGCTATCTTGAATAAATAGTAACACTGAATGGAAGATACGCTATCTTGAATAAACAGTAACACTGAATGGAAGATGCGCTATCTTGAATAAACAGTAACACTGAATGGAAGATGCGAAATGGAAATCAAGAAGAGAATATGGACAGCTAATTCTGTTTTCGCGAACAAGAGTTGACTTCCAAGCAAGTCATTCCCAAATGATAAAAATGAAATAATCAGGCTGTTCAGTATGGCAAAGAAACTTAACTTAACGTCTTTATATTGGTTTAGAAGACTCCAGAGCCTGTATAGAACCAGTTTCATTGAAACGCAGACATTGAGCAACGATAAAAGAACAGATTTGATAAACGAAATCAAAGTAAGACAACTCAGATGTTTTGGTCACATCAAAGGGCAACACCTTGATGAAAACATTACTGAAATCAAATGTGGAGGGAAGATTTGCCAGAGGCAAACAATACTTTCAGTGGGATGATAACAATGAGAGGCGGACAGGGGTGAAGCAGACAAGTTGTACGAGTAAAACAAGAGACAGGGGACGTTGGGGATCCATTGTAACCGTGGAGATGTTACTTGAACTGAAATGACTTAGATATATTTATGTACACTTACGTACATTTGTACGCTTTCTCTCTCTCCCATTATCTCTCTCTATTTCTCTCTCTCTCTCTCTATCTATCTATCTATCTATCTATATATCTCTACCTCCTTCTTTATACTTGTCAACTTCTCTCGCCACTTCCATTTATACTTGAACAGACCATTTCTAATTCACTTAGCCTTCAAATAAACATGTCGTGTTCTGAATTACTCAAGTGTTCAAAAGATTAGACACTTACCACGGAGATTGATTTATTTAAAACAATCAAGCTCGTGCTATTGTTGAATCATTTTCTCGATATGTTAAACTACCGTTATTGTTGTACCATTTTTTTTTCTCAATATATCAAACTAGCGTTATTCTTGTATCATTTTTCCAATATGTCAAACTAGCGTTATTCTTGTATCATTTGTCCAATATGTCAAACTGGCGTTATTCTTGTATCATTTGTCCAATATGTCAAACTAGCGTTATTCTTGTATCATTTGTCCAATATGTCAAACTATCGTTATTGTTGTACCATTTTTTCAATATATCAAACTAGCGTTATTCTTGTATAATTTTTCCAATATGTCAAACTAGCGTTATTCTTGTATCATTTGTCCGATATATCAAATTAGCGTTATTCTTGTATCATTTTTCCAAAATGTCAAACTAGCGTTATTCTTGTATCATTTGTCCGATATATCAAACTAGCGTTACAATACTGGTACCAGTACCAAAAACAGGAAAGGACAAAACAGATCCAAATGGATACAGGCCCATCAGCCTACTGAGCTGTGTCGGCAAGCTGATGGAACGTATGTTAACACCAGACTGATGTGGCATCTGGAAGAAAAACGAATACTAATTCCACAGCAAGCCGGCTTTAGACAGCACAGATCCACTGAGGACCAGGTCATCCTCATAGCCCAGGAAATAGAAGATGCCTACCAGGCACAGAAACACACAGTAGCTGTTTGGGTGGATCTGGAAAAGGCATTTGACAAAGTCTAGAAAGACGGACTTAGAGTCAAGCTAATAAGAAGTGATGTTTGTGGGAAAATGTTCAAGTGGATCAACCACTACCTCAAACAAAGAACGGCCAGAGTCCAAGTACAAGGGCAGATGAGCAAAAAGGTGACACTCGAGCAGGGAGTACCCCAAGGGGGAGTACTGTCACCCACACTCTTCCTGGTATATATAAACGACATCACAGAGAATATACCAAGGAGAGTCCATAGCTCAATGTTTGCAGACGATCTGGCTATGTGGATCTCTAAAAAGAATCTCACCATAGCAAGAAATCGGATGCAGACGGCCCTAACATCGCTGGAAGAGTGGGCGAACTCATGGCTGGTTAAAATAAACGAGGAGAAAACCACATGCACAATATTCTCGCTTTCATTAAAACCCCAAAATACCAAATTAAGTCTAAATGGCAAATTCCTGCAGCCAAACGACAACCCAACCTATCTGGGAGTCACATTTGATCGGCGCATGACATGGAAAAGTCAGATTGAGAGAAACCGAATGAGAGCCAGAGAAAGAATGGCAATCATGAGGAAACTTGCTGGCACAAGCTGGGGAGCAGACGAAGGCATACTAAAGAAACTGTACACTGGAAGAGTGAGACCAGTTCTCGAGTATGGCATTGCGGCATGGACAACAGCAGCAAAGGCGAACTTCGATAAAGTTAGCAAACTTCAAAACCAAGCCATGAGAATTATAACAGGAGGCATGAAGTCAGCGCCAATTGTAGAACTTGAAAAGTTTACAAAACTGCAACCCATGACCGATAGAAGAGACTGCAGAGCCCAGCTGCAGTCAGAGAAACTCCGAAGACTGACTGACCATCCAATGCACTAGAGACTAAACAATTTGGGAAATGGGAAACTAAAGCGGAGAAACTTTGCAGAAATAGCCAAAGCAAAGATGCACGAAGATCCCATAAACGCACTAACAACACCAAAACCCATCACTACTGTACGAAAACCTACGTGGAGGCAGGATATATTTCCAGAGGTGGTAGAAAATATACCAGGTATTAGAAACAAAAACTGCCAGACTGAAAAATAAAGGAGAGATACTACCCTAAGCTTCATATCGAAAAGCTACCCAAGCATGGACTGGACCCATGCATACACCGACGTTCCTGTAACAAACACTACACAGAACGGAGGGGCAGGAGCATTCTTGAACCTACCAAATGGAAAACAAATAACACTGTCATTCGCTACTGGTAAGTACACAAGCAATTTCAGAGCGGAGGCAGAGGCACTGAGGGCGGCAGTGGAAGAAATGGTGAGACACAATGAAAATGAAAGCCATATAGTCCTGCTTACAGATGCTCTCTCCGTAGTCACAGCGCTAAAAAGCCAGAAAAACACTGAGCTTAGTGACTTAAGAGCAGCACTCTGCAAACTGTGCCAGCAGTCCGCACCAAAAAGGGTAGTGGTACAGTGGGTCCCATCACACTGCAACATCCAAGGCAACGAGGAGGCAGACAGACTGGCAAAAGAAGGTGCAAGACTACCACAAATAGATACTAGTATGACGTACGAAGAGTCAAAACGGCATATCAAAGCCAGATACATGACCAAATGGGAAACCGAACATACTGGTTACACAAAAAACGATGCCTATTACCAGTTGAACCGAAGAGAGCAGGTCGTTGTCTTCAGACTTCGCACTGGCCACAATAGACTGAGATACCACCTATTCAACAAATTGAAGATAGGTGGTACCGACGAATGCCCGTGCGGTACTGGTAAAATGACCGCTGAACATCTGCTGCAGAACTGCCCGACATTCGAGGATCAGAGAGAGCAGATGTGGCCATCACCAGTGGAACTGTAAGACAAGCTCTATGGCAGTGGCGACAGCCTCAGGATGACCGCCGCTTTTTTCGAAAAAATAATGGTTACTGTCTGCCTGCGTACGAAGAAGAAGAAGAAACTAGCGTTTTTCTTGTATCATTTTTCCAAAATGTCAAACTAGCGTTATTCTTGTATCATTTTTCCAAAATGTTAAATTATCGTTATTGTTATATCATTTTTCCAATTCGTTAAACTAGCTTTATGCTTGTATTGTTTCTTCACTATATCTAACTCTTTATTGATGTATCTTCGTTATAATATGTCGAGCTAGCGTTATTGTTCATCATTTATTTACAATGAATCAGTGGCATATCACTGCTGTATCATTGTTTTCGTTGTGTCAAACTAACGCTGTACTTCTATCACTTGGTCAATCTATCAGGATAACGAAATTGTTGTCTCAATTGTTCATGGCACTTGGTTGTGTCATTGCTATGTCACAATCGGATATGTCACTTGGTTGTGTCATTGCTATGTCACAATCGTTTATAACCACTTGGTTATGTCATTGCTATGTCACAATTGTTCATGTCACTTGGTTATGTAATTTCTATGTTACAAGTGTTCATGTCACTTGGTTATGTAATTTCTATGTTACAAGTGTTCATGTTACTTGGTTGTATCATTGCTATGTCACAATTGTTCATGTCACTTGGTTATGTCATTGCTATGTCATGTTATCGTCGTTATCTTCTGCGTTCAGATACATTGGTGAGCGGCAGGATGGTCTAGAAACGTTTCTAGGTCAAAGCGACGGCCCATATCTTTCTGTCTCAGCTAAGCACCCCCTGGTCAGGTATAGCATCGCAGATCATCATAGGCTGCACAGTTTTTATTCATATGTTTATAGATCTGCATTGAAGTCCTGCATGGGAATTCACTTGTCTAAGATATATGTGAGTGGCACATAAGCTGCTTTAAAGTTGGTGTAGATTGTCAGTGCCTCGAAAACTGACACGGAATCTGATCTTCCTCTGAAGTTGGTGAAGATTGTCAGTGCCTCGACAATTGACACAGGATCTGATCTTCCTCTGAAGTTGGTGAAGATTGTCAGTGCCTCGAAAACTGACACGGAATCTGTTTTTGCTCTGAAGTTGGTGAAGATTGTCAGTACCTCAACAATTGACACAGAATCTGATATTAATCTGAAGTTGGTGATGATTGTCAGTGCCTCGTGAAGGGACATAGAATCTATTCTTGCTTTGAAGTTGGTGAAGATTGTCAGTGCCTCGAGAATTGACACAGAATCTGCTCAGAAGTTGGAGAAGTTTGTCATTTCCATGAGAAATCACACATAATATGCTCTTAAATTGGTTAGCATGGTCCTAATTGAGAAGGCATTATGGTTTGTACTCTCATTGCTGTATCATTTGAAGATGCCTCCTCCTTTATTAATTCCATTTTGTTTGTAGACTAATATTTGTAAACATGTGGCAATTGCCTTGGATTGCATTTGGCTTGAATCACCTCCTGATCCAAAACTTAAAGTTAGGGGATTGTTTATTGGTTCTCCTTTCAATACCTGGAACCTTTGTAGTGTCACACTTCCAAGCGACAGATCAGCATCATAAGTATTTCATATTATATTTTCGAAAATCTGGCAAAGATGGCGCCATAACTGGTTGCGAGTCTACATTTCTCTACTGTTTTGGATCATTATGGATGCCGCCAGACCACGGATTTGCCTGGAATTCACACTAGTCGACGACTTTCACTTGTGTTCACGGAAACATGGTTTTGTTTTCCGTCTGGACTTGTTATTTCGTTCTTTTTTTTTATTTCTTCCATCCGTTTATCCTGGTTTGGACGCCGGCTGAATGGCACTACGCTTATACCTGTGTCGTATTTCACGGGTTAGTTCTGCCAGTTCACCTTCACGAATTTGGCGTGTGGGAATTTTAGATGCTACTATGATGAGCTGAATACAGCTGGGGAAAGATGCCAGACTCACTCACACGCTGAGTGTTATCCATACGACCTCTTGTGGTTATCGAAAAGGCACGACAAACTGCGTTAGATGCCATCCCACCTTTCTACCCTACGGGTTACATGTTTACGGAAAGGCTTCGGTGGTAACCCTGAGGCAAAATCTGCATCCTATGCTATCTCCAGTCGTCTCGATGAATGTCTTGCCACTGGCAAAAGGTAGCTTAGGCTCTGTGAGTGAGGTTGACAAAAGGCGTAGTTTCTTTCTCACTTTAATCTAAATCACCGCGCAAGTCACCCATTTCAGCAGACACAGCAAGAGATATAACTGTCCACACGGCTGAACAAAGAGAGTGGTCTTCATCACTTGTGATGGACAACTATTATATTTTCGATATGCCAGACAAGAGACGTTACTGAAAAACTGTATCCTGATATTCAGCCACGCAGACCAATGCCTGATACAAAGTAGCAAAAAGATATTCTTTTTGTTTGCAAATTCATAGAGTCGTCCTTAGATTACACCGTCCCTTGTGTAACATTGTTTACGTTTGGGACTCACATTTAGAGATTAGTAATAAGTTTATAAGTGGTTTCCTTCTTTTGACTTACTAAACCTGTGGAAGGTGCAGTTTTTATCTGTTAACATTAAACTACCCAGAAGTACAGGACCTCCAATCTTTGGTGGTGATGGTAACCATTAAGAGTGGGAGGCATTACTGGAGAACGTTTCCAAGCATCACCTCTAAAAGGTATATCATTGTGTGAGGTCTTACTGCAGGACGTGTCTCGCTATCACTTCTGTGAGATATATCATTGTGTGAGATCTTAATACAGGACGTTTCTCACCATCACCTCTAGAACGTATATCATTGTCTGCGATCTTAATGGAGGATGTTTCTCGCTATCACTTCTGTGAGGTATATCATTGTGTGAGGTCTTACTGCAGGACGTTTTCCATAATCACCTCCAGTAGGTATATCCTTGTGTGAGGTCTTACTGTAGGACGTTTCTCACCATCACCTCTAGAAGGTATATCATTGTGTCTTACTGCAGGGCGTTTCTCACCATAACCTTTAGAAGGTATATCATTGTGTGAGGTCTTACTGCAGGACGTTTTCCATAATTACCTCTAGTAGGTATATCATTGTGTGAGGTCTTACTGCAGGACGTTTCTCACCACCATCTCTAGAAGGTATATCATTGTGTCTTACTGCAGGACGTTTCTCACCATACCCTCTAGATAGCATATCATTGTATCTTACTGCAGGACGTTTCTCACCACCACCTCTAGAAAGTATATCATTGTATCTTACTGCAGGACGTTTCTCATCATCACCTCTACGATGTACATTAACATGGCTGTCATATTTTTTATTATGTGACTGACTAATTGCATTAGCATTTGTATGTATAATAGTTTCTTTATGTGACAGACCAAAGTCATTAAAATCTGCTATTTATTTTCAATATGACAGACTCGAGTCATTATTATGTAATTCATCTCGTGTGACAAACTGGTGTAATTACTATGTCATACTTTAATGTAATAGACACGTGTCATTACTATGTCATATTTTTAATGTAACAGACGCGCGTCATTACTGTCATATTGTTAATGTAACAGACACGCGTCATTACTATATCATATTTTTAATGTAACAGACACGCGTCATTATTATGTCATTTTTTTTATGTAACAGACACGCGTCATTATTATGTCATATTTTTAATGTAACAGACACGCGTCATTACTATGTCATATTTTTAATGTAACAGATGCGCGTCATTATTATGTCATATTTTTAATGTAACAGACACGCGTCATTACTATGTCATATTTTCATTGTGACAGATTAGCATCATTGTTATTCATATTTCAAAGAGACAGACTAATGTCTTTACCATATCGTATCTCAAAATGACATAAACTGATCGACACAACATGGATGGACACAGTCATCAGTCCTTCAGACATCTGCACTTGCCTTGTATTTTTCTATAGCTGAATACCCTGCGCTAGTCTGGAAAAAAATCTGCCCATGCGAAACTAGTTGATACAGCAATAAATGAGGCGGATCGGATAGTATCAACGCCTAAAACCCATACCCATTGATAATATTGCCCATAATTTGCATAGCCCCACATGAGATTCGAAGAAGCATCGCAGCATAAATCGAACAGGAGCACCATCCAAGGCACCCAATGTTTAGATAACGTGTACAGAACACAAGACTCAAATCCAGACATAGCCAACACAGCCACTACAGCCAACACAGCCAATACAGCCAATACATCCAACACAGACAATACATCCAACACATCCAACACAGCCAATACATCCATCACAGCCAATACAGCCAATACATCCATCACAGCCAACACAGCCAATACAGCCAATACATTCAACACAGCCAATACATCCAACACAGACAATACATCCAACACAGCCAATACAGCCAATACAGACAATACATCCAACACAGCCAATACATCCAACACAGCCAATACATCCAATACATCCAACACATCCAATACATCCAACACAGACAATACATCCAACACAGCCAATACAGCCAATACAGCCAATACAGACAACACAGCCAACAGAGTAACAGTGGCAACATAGCCAACACAGCCAACACTGCCAATTAAGACTAAACCTGAAAATCACCGCATCTAGAATTGCCACGAATTGGTGCAGGCCCCAGAGATGGAACTTCGGGACGAACCTGTCCCCGGATATCATCTACCATACACAACATGGGAGTCGCTGAACAGACTCCGAACTGGTGTATCATGGTGCAAGAGGGATATGAAATGATCTGGATACACAGATGATGAACCATTGGACTATGGCGCAATACATAACCCAGGCCACCTGATGACCTGCCCCAACCTCCAGGAAACATGCAAAAGGTGCTGAAGGCAAATGACAAGGCAATCCATGCCACTGAATACTGGATACTGTAAAACGTGGTGCTTGGACAGGGGAAGTAAGTAAGTATCTTAAAATGAAGGACTAGCATTATTATTATGTCATCTGACCAACTGGTTGGTTTTAAAATCATGGTCACAATATGTCCGCAACCGCGAACTCTCGTTCGTATGCAAGAGTACTTGTTAGAATTTATGTGTTCGTAAAGCGGGTGTTCGTATAGCAGGTTTAAAAAGCAGATTTCGTAGCAGATTTCGTCACCTGACTCGTTTGTTCAACACTGTAAAAAGCGCTGCCTTACCACTGCATGCAGTAATTCCCCGGGGTAAGGGTCGGTGCTATGATGGGGACCGAACCCAGCACCTTTGGTAACACTGTCTTTGCGGACGTCTTGGCGGTATTAAAATACGAAGCTTCCCAGCAGACTCAGCCCAACATAAATCCTATTGACGATTCCCACCTCGTTGACCAGGCTGCTGTAACACACCATACTTTCAAGTTCACTGCATGGACGTGAGGAAAGGTCCTAATTAGTATGTTGAACTTGTCCCTGATATGAACGACTTTGCATTCTAATCCCCCTTGAAGAAAGCCTGCTCCGAAAACGTGGCGTATCTCCATTCCAATAATGGTTTCCTTATCAATTTATTTTCCACGACGCTTAATCTAACTTAATACTTTTCATTGCTATTTCTGTTGAAATCTACCCTAATATGTTATCTTATTTGGCCATGGTATTTGCAGGTTTTTGCTCCAGGAACTACGAGTGCAAGTCAGTAAATAGGTAACAAATGGTTATTAAAATGTAAACTAAATGAGATATGAACTGGAAAACGATTATTGCATTTACAATGTCCATTACTTCTCAACATAATTTCCACCAACATTGATATACTTATCCCACCGCTGTGTCAGGGCACTAAATCCTGCGGAATATAAATTGTTAGTCTGATGTCTCGGCTATATTTTCACTTTACGTTCTACATCTTCGTCATTCGGGAAACATTTCCCGTTAAGGTGAGATCATACACTATGATGTAGGCTAAATTATGCAGAGAGCAGCAAAGATGGTGCCAAACATGCCACGGGTCTTACTTTGCTATCGTATTTTAGTTCATTGTGGATGCCGCCAAGCCACCGATTTAACTGGGATTCATACCAATTGACGTCTTAGACTTGTGTCCACGGAAACGTGTTGCAATTTTTGATTTGGATTAATTTGTTCGTTCAATTTCCTGTGTTTTTCGCTCAGATTATACTGGCAAAGTCATCGGCTATTTTGAATAGTATTTCTGCTGCTCTTTGTCGTGATTTCGCGGTCCAGTGCACGTGGCTGAATTTCACGAGATTGGAAACCTTCGCCCTATTTGCTGACGACACACAGGCCAGTGTTGGACTGAAACATTGTCTGGGAGAGATGGGCCCTGTCCGGCTACAACATGCCCAATACACATGTCTCACACACTGAGTGATGTTTTTAATCCTCGCAGCCCCCGTTCCAAGACAGCGGAGTACTCGTCTCCCCTCAATGAGTCGCCAGAGACCTCGGTCGACACACTAACCATGAAACCACAAGGCGTCAGGACATCATCGGTCGACACACTAAACATGAAACCACAAGGCGTCAGGGCTTCATCGGTCGACACACTAACCATGAAACCACATGACGTCAGGACTTCATCGGTCGACACACTAACCATGAAACCACATGGCGTCAGGACTTCATCGATCGACACACTAACCATAAAACCACATGGCGTCAGGACTTCATCCGTCGACATATTAACCATGAAACCACATGGCGTCAGGACTTCATCGGTCGACACACTAACCATGAAACCACAAAGCGTCAGGACTTCATCACCGGATGTTGAAAGTTCAATGACAATTGCAACATGAAGTGCCCATTCTTGACTGCAGTACGTGGCCATGACAGTGGTCGATCGACGCAAAGGGCCACTGATGCCTAAAAGAACATTATTATTATTATTATTACTTTTATTATTAAACCATGCGAACACTCTAATTCAGTTGCAACACTGTCTATCGCTACTCCCCGGACAGCTCAAATCACCTTCCTTCCCCCAACCGCAGCACAGATGCTTCTGTTGCAATCTGAACAGGGCTTCCAGGACGGGCTCCATCAACTCCATTAGATTATTCTTTGCGATCTTCATAAAATGTATCGCCCCAGTTATGCAGCACTTTACGCTCAAAACTTTTCTCGCGATAAACAGGAAGCATTTCTTCATAAATATCCTCTGCAGAAAATCCTTTTGCCCAAATAATATTTTACAACAGCATGATGTTCTTTGATTGATCACTGTGAGCACGGACGCCATTTATTCGCTCAACTGCGCACGTGCATGTGACATATACCGTCTGCTCTTGATTTTTATCTTGATTACCCATTCCTCAGCGTAGCTGCGAGTCCCAACTTTGTCTCCAGTGGACACTGTTTTTGACCACGGTAGCCGAGTGCGTGGTAAGTGCTCCTCTAGAGGCATCTCGGATGTTGCAGCGAACAGCGAGGGAGTCTGACCAACGCATTGGAGGTCTTCCTCGCGGTCTCTTCTTATCTCGGATGTACCAGACTGATGTCGCTGTGCTCCATTGACCATCGTTTCGTCGCAACATGTGAACTGTCAATCTATGTTTTGCCTTGTCTACATGGATTACAGAATCCTTCACCAGTGACAATCGTCATGTCAGAATTGTGGAGACCATGCATACGTTGGTTCCGGAGAGTGATTTCGACCAAGCGTCTCTTAAGGGAAGTTTGGGCAACTCTCAGTTTATTCTCTAGTGATTTTGTTAGTTTCCACGTCGGCTACCTACAATAATTGCAAAGCTGAATGGTGCTGCCTTCCAATAACACCTTTAGAAATTATCAACTACATTTGTCAGTTATCCCATTTCAGTTTGTGGCCTACGTAATGATTTACCTTAGCACATTTGCGTTGCTAAAATTTAATATAACGTGGAAAGTGAAGCATAAAGTGAATTGATGAAGGAAATCAGATTCCTACAGGTAAGATTATTTAGGTCACATCCAAATAGCTCACCTTGGTGAGAAGAACATTTGGTAGGACAGGTGAACCAGAGATAAACAGTGCAATAGGAGGGAGGATACCATCAACAGCCCGGTAGATTATACCATCAACAGCCTGGTAGATTATACCATCAACAGCCTGGTAGATTAGACCATCAACAGCTTGGTAGAGTATACCATCAACAGCCCGGTAGATTATACCATCAACAGCTTGGTAGATTATACCATCAACAGCCTGGTAGATTATACCATCAACAGCTTGGTAGATTATACCATCAACAGCCTGGTAGATTATACCATCAACAGCCTGGTAGATTATACCATCAAGACAATCCGACCTCCGATGTGAAGATGGCCCTGAGCTGAGCTAAACTTTAAGGTCAATTACAACGTGTTGAACAAGACCCTACCTCCTAATGTCTACTCTGAACAACTATACAGCAGTCTAATCAACGAGGTAAAGACCGACACTGTGCAGGCAGAATAAAAAAGAAGAAGAAGATGGAGGAGGAGGAGGAGAACGAGGAGAAGAAGAAGGAGGAGGAGGAGGAGGAGGAGGAGGAGGAGGAGGAGGAGGAGAAGAAGAAGAAGAAGAAGAAAAAGAAGAAGAAGAAGAAGAAGAAGAAGAAGAAAAAGAAGAAGAAGAAGAAGAAGAAGGAGAAGGAAAAGGAGAAGGAGAAGAAGAAGAAGAAGAAGAAGAAGAAGAAGAAGAAGAAGAAGAAGAAGAAGAAGAAGAAGAAGGAGAAGAAGAAGAAGAAGAAGAAGAAGAAGAAGAAGGAGAAGAAGAAGAAGAAGAAGAAGAAGAAGAAGAAGAAGAAGGAGAAGGAAAAGGAGAAGGAGAAGAAGAAGAAGAAGAAGAAGAAGAAGAAGAAGAAGAAGAAGAAGAAGAAGAAGAAGAAGAAGAAGAAGAAGAAGGAGAAGAAGAAGAAGAAGGAGAAGAAGAAGAAGAAGAAGAAGGAGAAGGAAAAGGAGAAGGAGAAGAAGAAGAAGAAGAAGAAGAAGAAGAAGAAGAAGAAGAAGAAGAAGAAGAAGAAGAAGAAGAAGAAGAAGAAGAAATGAAATGCCAACCCTTTGAAACAACAACCATATGTCAGCCAGCACTGGTATATATTTCTTCCCAGGCTACAACCAGCAGGTACTAATTGTATACAGCGCTATAAAACACAGACTTCCGTTCTCCGGGCCTTCAAGTGACATAAAATCGAGACAACGGTCGTTTGACGGGAAATTAATGGAAAGAGTTATGGGAGAGTCAAAAACTTGACTCGGCTGTAGTTTCGTGTGTCGTTTGTGTGTATGTGTGTGTGTGTATGTGTGTGTTTGAGAGAGAGAGAGGGAGAGAGAGAGAGAGAGAGTGCATTAGATATATGTGGACGAGAGACAGAAAGAGAGACGGAAGAAGCAAAATTATACAAATGGCGGTAGTTTTCAGTGGATAGCTGTGTTCAATCATTTATTATGCATATGTCTGTAACATGGGTTTACCATTTCCTTTCTTCACTGTCTGGTCTTCCTTAGCTGTAAAGTTGGGTGCTCAATTATATCTAGGTGAGAAGTAGCGTCTCTGTGTACCTTAGCTTTAAGCAGCGAGCACTTTAGTGTAGTTGTGTTGTCGTTTATTGTTGTTCTTCTTCTTGTTGTTGTTTGCGAATGCCCACAATGAGCAGGTTACTCTTTTGTGTGTCCTGAAAAGGACGTTAAGTGGCGGGTTGCAGTAGCTGTCCTCACATCCCAAGCGTGTTGATGACGGTGGGTCCTCCAGGCGTTTGTGCTATGCTTGATTTCACCTGCGTGTGGCTCACTACGTCGGGGATCACGTCGATCCCTCACCTCGTTAGCCAAGCTGCCATGGAAACAGTCCGTTTCCAGGGAGGGCTGCTAGGAAGCCGAGGTGAGGGTATTGGACAGTATGTTTTTCCTGATCCAGACTAACATGTCTGGTCAGTATATTTTGCCTGATCCTGACTAACATGTCTGGTCAGTATATGTTGTCTGACCAGACCTTAGTCTTCCTCTCCAATCGTTTAGTGGTTGTTGACTGCATCGTGTGAATGTAAGTGAATGTGAATGAATGTAAGTGAATGTGAATGAATGTAAGTGAATGTGAGTGAATGTAAGTGAATGTGAGTTAATGTAAGTGAGTGTGAGTGAATGTGAGTGAGTGTAAGTGAATGTAAGTGAATGTGAGTGAATGTAAGTGAATGTGAGTGAGTGGGAAAAATTGGTGGGGAGATAGAGAGAGAGAGAAATATATATATATATATATATATATATTTATATATATATATATATATATATATATATAGAGAGAGAGAGAGAGAGAGAGAGAGAGAGAGAGAGAAACGATGACAGAGTGTACACCAGATGTGGAAGAAGAATGTCCCGACAGCTCACTCTAGAATTGAAACAACGACACATTGCATGAATAGCTGTACAAGCTACCAACAGACTTCTTTTAAAGAGACATCCATACACTTTGCAGGCGCTGAGGCAACTTGCGACGATCGACATGGAGACTTGGTCGAAAAATGATACAGCTATGGACCAATTTTTACAAATAAATTAGGAAGAAAACAAAAATGACGTTGTTGCCATTGGAATCACTCTAGGGTATGAACTGCGCCGGCCAGCGACGCTGACTGCTGGCTTCAGTCAGTAAACCATAGCTGTTAAGATCCTTCTACACCTCCACGTAGTGATCCTGGATAACAGGTTGCAACAGAGCAGACTGGCTAAGGAGAATGGATCGAAGAAGGAAGGCTCACTCGATACCCAAAAATACCATCATAATGAAGTCGAACCGAAAGGTGCAAATATTCCAGTGAAGCTGAAAACTACGGCACAACGCATTTCGTTCTCTGGATACCAATCCTGCTACTTGATAAACCCATTCCAGGGCTTACTAGCGGAAGATTGAGAACGAACGAAGAAGAATAAGAAGCAGCCTCGAAGTCGGCGTCAGCTTAATTTCTATGAAAAATAAGAGACTGGTTCCCTTCCTCGTTGCCTTTTCTTCCCTAACAGTAAACCAAGTACTCATTTATAGCTGGGTTGACGAGAGAGCCAGTAATGTGGATTGAACCATGTCTGTTGGCAGAGAGTACAGTTCTACCACTCTGTTAATCGGACGATTAAGAGTAGATTACTAGATCCAAACACACCCCTATTTTATTTATTGTTTTCATCACTTTTGATGTGTAAGATCACCGTGATAAACAAAACAACACGCGATATCTGAGAGAGCGAACTTAAGAATGATTATTGGCCGTCCAACAATCGACCATGGCTGCCATCTAAAAATGAACTTATGTGAGCAGTGGCGTACAGACCGTATTTCTGCGCCCAGGGCCCGCCAAGTCGCTGGTCGCACTCTGGTAAAAACAAAAATTAGTTGCTTACCGATGGTTTGTCACGTTCAGGGAAAGCCAAGAAGTTGATGTTGTGTACCACTGGTTTGTCTGGCCCAGAATAGTCCAAGAAGTTGATGATGTGTGCCACTGGTTTGTCCCATCCAGAACAGTTCAAGAAGTTGATGTAGAGTACCACTAGTTTGTCACGTCCAGAACAATCCAAGAAGTTGATGTTGTGTACCACTGGTCCAGAACAATCCAAGAAGTTGATGTTGTGTACCACTAGTTTGTCTGGTCCAGAATAATCCAAGAAGTTGATGCTGTGTACCACTGGTTTGTCTGGTCCAGAATAATCCAAGAAGTTGATGATGTGTACCACTGGTTTGTCACGTCCAGAACAATCCAAGAAGTTGATGTTGTGTACCACTGGTCCAGAACAATCCAAGAAGTTGATGTTGTGTACCACTGGTCCAGAACAATCCAAGAAGTTGGTGTTGTGTACCACTAGTTTGTCTGGTCCAGAATATTTCAAGAAGTTGTTGCTGTACACCACTGGTTTGTCACATCCAGAATAGTTCAAGAAGTTGATGTAGTGTACCACTGGTTTGTCACGTCCAGAATAATCCCAGAAGTTAATGGCCTGTATCACTGGTTTGCAACGTCCAGAACAATCCAACAAGTTGGTGTTGTTATCAAAGGTTTGTCGTGTCCAGGGTAAGCCAAGAAGTTGTTTTTGCGTATCGACGGTTTGTTGCGATCAGGACAAATCAAAAAGCTTTTGTTATCTAATGTATACCGTTCCCAGGCCAAACTACCGAAGTTGACATGCCACCTAGAAGTAATGGTGGCAACATTCTATTAGAACGTCCTCAGAAAATGGCACCTTAACTGATACCAGCACCGCTAACAGCAGAGGGCAGGATTGATACTGCTCCTCATCATCATCATGTAGCATGTGCTTTGCAGAACGTTGCTTTCATGACAGCCTGTCTGTAAGAAGCTCTATCTTTCGCCATTCTTCCTGTATGCTTCAATGTAAAATCCAGCGTCTCCTTGATGTCCTGGATCCATCGTCTTCTCGGTCGGTCTCTGCTTCTCCTCCCAGTGACCATGAACTTCCATAACCGATCTTTCCAGTCCGTTGTGTCGTTTGACGTGTCCAAAAAATCGCAGTTTTAGGATGATTACGTCATTTATGAGCCAATTCTCCTCTACATTCAGGTCTTGCCGGGTGGATTTGTTTGTTTATTTCTTTGTCGACAGGATTTTCAGGACTCTTCCGTAGAGCTGTGTTTCAAAAGCAGCGATCTTCGCTTTTATTGCTTTTGTAATCGTCCATGTTTCACAACCATAGATTGCCATAGGAAAAATGCATGTTCTCAGGATCTTTAGTTTTAGTTCTCTGTTTGTATTATGCCATAGGTTCTGCATACTCATTATCTTCTGTATTGTCATAGTCAGACGCCTTCTTACTTCTTTTGTACAGTCTCTATATTGCTGAGTAGGCTAAATGTCAACAGGGAAAAGCCTGAACGCTGGACACCCCATATCCACATCTTCTCCAATCCTAGTAAGCCACGAGAAGGAAACTACCCATACACTTACTATGTATAGTCAAATGAAAGTCCAAAAGATAAACCAGGTGTGACACGGGACGGTAATTTCCAATGACCTACCAGATAGACTTCAGAACAAAAGAGCAGCTTTAGGCTACCTGACATTAGGTACTGATCTGCTTAATTCCATAGTCTAATTCCAGAGCCTGTGAAACTTGGAATGTGCACAGTAGACATGCGAAGAAGCTTGACCATTTTCATCTGGGCTGTCTAAGGAAACTGCTGAACATAAAAGGGCAAGATAGGATTACAGATGTAGAAGTTTTTCGCGAGCTGGCATGACAAGCATCAACACAACTCTGTGCAAAAGGCAGCTTAGATGGACAGGACATGTTGTACGCATGTCAAATGCGAGGCTTCCAAGGAAAATATTCTATGGCGAGCTTGAGTCAGGTAAGCGAGCTCGCGGTGGCCAAATATAAAGTTACAAAGATTCTGAAAGCCTCACTGCGACATTGACACTGATGGTTGGGAGAACATTGCTGCTGATCGCTCTGTCTGGCAATGTAAAATCTTCTCTGGCACATCACAGATGGGGCAGACGAGAATCAAGGAAGCTGAAACGAGCGACGGAAACGAACGACACGAAAGGCACGAGAAGAGTTGCCTCTGTTGACGGTCATACAGTCCTCTCTGCCCTCAGTGTGACAGACACTATCGGACTCGGATTGGTATGATCAGCCATCTGCGAACCCACTCCAGGATTGACAGATGAAATGTGGTCCTTTTCGGACACGATGGGCAAACAACAGTACCAGGGCAAGTCCAGAAGCTGATGTCTGGATCTACTTGTGCAGAGTTAGTTGTTTACACTTGATGAATGTTTCCTTGTAACGGGTTGTAGTCTTGTCTTGTTTCCTTTTAGTTCCATTTGATGGATAAGGCCTACCGTTTCATCGGATCCATTACATGGAGCCTGTAATAAAGCATGTATGTGTGCTCTAGCAGTGGTTTCTCGTTTTACATGACGAGATTGCTAGTCTCATGCACAACTCTATCCAGTCTTTTTTTTTTACGAAATGCATGAAATGTTCAATGAACCATGTGGAGCACAGGCCTTCATGAATTACATGCAATGTCATCCTGTCCTGGACCATCTGTTCCAGGTTACGTTGTCTCTGTTCCCTTCAAGTTTGCCTCGAGTTCTCTTATAAAAGTGGTTTTGTCTTGACCTGGTGTCCGGTGGATCTGCGTGAGCCGCATGAGCTGCCGTGGCCAGCGACCAAAAGCTGACTGCTAGCGTCAGGGCCAGCGAACCAAAGCTGACTGCTAGCGTTAGGGCCAGCGAACCAAAGCTGATTGCTAGCGTCTGGGCCAGCAACCAAAAGCTGACTGCTAACGTCAGGGCCAGCGACCCAGAGCTGACTGCTAGAGTCAGAGCCGGCGACCCAAAGCTGACTGCTAGCGTCAGGGCCGGCGACCCAGAGCTGCCAAGACTCTTCTACTCCTCCACGCGGTGATCCTGGATAACAGGCTGCAACAAAGCAGACTGGCTAAGGAGAAGGAATCGAAGTTGGAAGACTAATCCAGTACCCAAAAGGGATTGCTGAAGTCGTATATGTCGAACCGACAGGTGCAAATATCGTGGTCAAGCTGTGAACTACGACACAATGCATTTCGTTCTCCGGACAACATCCTGCTACTTGTAAAGCCCTTTTCTGGGCTTGGTAGCGGGAGTTTAAGAAAGAACGAAGAAGAAGAAGTAATGCTTTCCTTCATGTATGCCCTATCCAACACCTGAGCCTTCTTCTCGTGTTATGTTCCACTGATACATGTCTATTTCTTTCCCTCAGTTCAACATTAGTGAAGTTATCATACCCTTTCAATCCATCTCATCTGTGCATGCACCCGTTTATGAAAGGGTATCTCCTTTCGTTGTTGCTTTTGTTGTTCACTTAATTGAAGAGCTATACAATAGGACGGACTTTACAATGTAGTTGAAGATTTGTATTTTTGTGTTGGACTTAATTTCTTTTGATTTCCATAAGTTCTCCAATGCAATTAAAGCTCCTCTCGCCTTTTGTTTTCATATTTTCTCATCTTTATCTGTACCTACTACTTTATCTACGAGGGCGGTTTTAAAAGGTATGCCTTAGAGGAGATAATTTCATAAATGAAAAATCTAAGAAAGTTCAATACAACTGGCTCACCCTAACGATACCAGCTGAAGGAATAATAGGGCCCAGCCTAGTTAGACCTCACACGCAGATTGGCTTTCTGGACCGTTTGAGATACGAACTGTGTGTGACCGGCAGGGATGTTTCTTATCACTTTGTATCTTTCTCTTGGATATTGCCTGGATTATGAAGGCAACAACATTAATCCACAAAAATGAAATTCAATTTAATTTGACAAAACAACTTGATCATCTTGACTTTGCAAATGCAAGATTAACACATGAGCTCAGGTCAGGTCAGGTCACCCAGTAACCGGTGAGGTCGTTGGGGCACACATGAAGACATCCTCACAATACCACGCCACCCTTCTCTGTCAGCGGCCGCTGCCTGTGCCTCTTCTGGTCGGAGATTGGTCCATTCTTGTATGTTGTCCTGCTACCTCTTTTTGGGACAGCCTCTTTGTCATCTGCCCTTCCGTGGAGGATTGTATTTGCAAGACCATTTGATCTCGAAATGTGACCGTACCAATCGAGTTTCCTTCTTTTGACAGTTGCCAAGAGGTCTTCAAAAGGCCATATTGCTGTTGTAATTCTATCTCGTATTTCCTTATTTGCAACTTGATCTTTGCACGTCACGTTTAAAAGTCTTTGGAAACATCTCATCTCCAAGGCCTGTATCCTTCGCTTACGGTCATCTGTAACTGTCCATGTATCACAAGCATAGAGTAATATTGACAGGACCAGTGTACGCATGAATCTGATTTTCGTGCATAGTGCTAACCGTTTATCTTGCCAGATTTTGTTAAGACGTGCAAGCGCCGCTATTGTATGTGCTTTTCTGGCCAACACCTCACATTTTGATCCTTCATCACTGACAATCGACCCTTGATATTTAAAACGGTCAACCACTTCGAGTTCCTGACCATTAGCTTTTATCCTGCTGTTTTGATACATGAGTTATACATTTTTTTAAAGTTTAGAATGTCGTTTTGGTGATGTGCAATTATTTATCAACGTAGTCACCATCCAGGTCCATAAACAAACGCCAACGTTGGACTAATAGTTGCATTTCACCTAGAAAAAATCAGACGTCTTCCTTCTAAACCAGGTATGCACAGCTGCTTGCACCTTCTTGTCAGAAGCGTAACGAACATACGTTTATATACCAAAACAGGGCATTGATAATGTGATGGACTCGCTCAATCGAAATCATAAGCATTGCAGGTATATATGTCTGTTTTCTACGGCGATATCTGTCTATTTGGCGCGGCGATATCTTTCTGTTTGGCACGGCGATATCTTTCTGTTTGGCACGGCGATATCTTTCTGTTTGGCACGGTGATATCTGTCTGTTTGGCACGGCGATATCTGTCTATTTGGCGCGGCGATATCTTTCTGTTTGGCACGGCGATATCTTTCTGTTTGGCACGGCGATATCTTTCTGTTTGGCAAGGCGATATATGTCTGTTTGGCGCGGCGATATCTGTCTATTTGGCGCGGCGATATCTTTCTGTTTGGCACGGCGATATCTTTCTGTTTGGCACGGCGATATCTTTCTGTTTGGCACGGCGATATCTTTCTGTTTGGCACGGCGATATCAGTCTGTTTGGTACGGCGAAACCTTTATGTTTGGCACGGCTATATCTTTCTGTTTGGCACGGCGATAACTTTCTGTTTGGCTCGGCGATATCTTTCTGTTTGGCACGGCGATATCTTTCTGTTTGGCACGGCAATATCTTTCTGTTTGACACGGCAATATATGTGTTTGGCACGGCGATATCTTTGTGTTTGGCACGGCGATATCTTTCTGTTTGGAACGGCGATATATTTCTATTTGGCACGGCGATATATGTCTGTCTGACACGGCGATATATGTCTGTCTGACACGGCGATATATGTTTGTTTGACACGGTGATATCTTTCTGCTTCACACGACGCTGACAAGAATCAGTTCGTCTACGTGAGCTTGGTGCTGTGCACCACAGCTGTGATCGGTCGTCTGCAGCCAGCGTTGTCATGCAGGTTTGACGTTGCTGGATTGTTGCCTTTGACAGTCCATGCCCACCTCCTGACAGTACTGACATACACACAGGTGGCACCATATACAAGTCATTCCTTGATGCATGCCGATGGGCACACAGCCTTCCGCCGTCACAAATTCAGTCACAGCACGTTGCTTCAACCGTACTTCCACGTAGATCGCCATTTAACTGTCTGATATGCACCAACGTCATAATTCTGGCGCATGCCACCAAATGCCCCTATAGTCACTTCATGTCACTACATGCCCCTATAGTCACTTCATGTCACTACATGCCCCTATAGTCACTTCATGCCACCAAATGCCCCTATAGTCACTTCATGTCACTACATGCCCCTATAGTCACTTCATGCCACCAAATGGCCCTATAGTCACTTCATGTCACTACATGCCCCTATAGTCACTTTACTAGAGATTATATTCACATAGGTGTCACGTGGCTCTAAGCAGTTATGGTGATTGAGGTAACACTTTTCAAATCGCCCTCGTATATTACAGTCAAGATATACGAATGATTCCCCATCTTGTAGGAATGTATATCCCAACACTCTCTGACTGATAATATTTTTGTTTATTCTTATAATCTCTTTTCTTTCCTGTGTATTCTCAGTTCTAATTTATGTGACCTCTCATTGAGTACATTTGTTTTATTATGCATCTGATTGTTGTTATATGACAGAAGCGTCAAGCCATTGGCAAAGTCCAGATGATCGGGTTGTTTTGTCAAATTCCATTGAATTTAAATTTTGTGAATTGATGTTGTTTCCTTCATAATCCAGCCAATATCCAAGAGAAAGGTCCAAGGTGATAAGAAATATCCCTGTCGGGCAGGTGATAAGAAACATCTCTGTCGGTCATACACAGTTCCTATCTCAAAAGGCTCAGAAAGTTAATCTGCGTGTGAACTCTAGCTAAGCAGGGTCCTTTCATTCCTTCACCTGGTATCACTAGGGTGAGCCAGTTGTATTGACCTTTCTTAGATCTTACCCCGTGAACGATTTCTCTATAAACAGAATGAACTAATTAAAATGGCGTCGACTGATAGATGACGGGAGTGGTGGGGCATCCACACATGACGAAACATGTCGGTTAAGCCGAAGGACGCGGATCATTACATGGTATAATTTTAATTGAAAATGGTCGGTTAAGCGAAGCCGCTTGAAGAGATGCACTGGTTAGTGGGGTATGTCTGTACAGAACAGTGTTCAAACCTGATGAGAATTTAGATCCTTTACAACAAAAACAACAGATTGAATCCATGAGGAAATTTGGCATTCACCTAGTTTTTATTTTATTATTTATTTTTTGAATATACAGAAAATGAACTGGTTTGTATAGTCAGTGTTTTTTTGTCTGTTCCCTAGTCGTTCCTCCTCTACTCTCCGGGGCAGGGGGTATATATGTCCTTTTGTATTTACTTATACTTCGGGTGTGTAGACAAACAGGTCATTGACCTGGTGTGTCTTTGCGTTCTGAAGATGGAGCCGTCATTTGAACTTCATGTAGGCAAACATGTCATTGGCCTTTGGCCTGGTGTGTCTTTGCACTCTGAAGAGGGAGCCGTCATTTGAACTTCATGTAGACAACTACTGAGTAGAAATGTGGTTAACTTTCAAATGTTTACCTTGACAGTGGTTAACAGCCTGCTCCCTTCGGGTTTCATCTGCCAATTTTACTTTACGTGTGCAGCATGTTCAAGGAACTTTCGAGTTTATTGGTGTCTCCGATAAGACAGGGCGTCCGATTGCTCCTTTGAAACTTGGAGGATTCGTACATATACCGTTTCGCGCTTTCTTGTCTTGACAGACAAACGCCTTGCCTCTCAACTATAATGACCCTCAGCAAAATTAATCCTTACAGATGACCCCCAATAATTGGAATGAAGGTCGTTCAAATAGAATAATAATAGCAACCCATCGCAAGCAAAGGTATTTTCAGACGTGTGCAAGAAATGTGATGTTAGGAAATTGTAAAGTCGACTTCTGGCACACAAACTCGTCAGTACTTAGAATAGACAAGCTAAGAGTCGGTTGTGTTGTCGTTGTTTGGTTGTAAAACAGTAACCTACATATATGTATATATAATTGAAGGTTGATCTTTCGTACTTTCATTCATCCTAAATTATAAAATACGATTACAGTTAATATTCAGGCTTCCAGACATTTTTTGGGAACTCAATCTGCAGCGTTGGAGTTGCATCCATCTCCGTCCTTCAAATTAGATGTTCACAAATATACAGGTTTGTGTATGTCAGGTGAGATGTACATATTTATAGAAGTGTACATGTGTCAAGTGAGGTGTAAATACATATAGTAAGTGGCAAGCGTCTTGTCTTGTCCCTTTTCCTCTCCAAACGGAGTATAGATCCCCCAATACGGTTGGCCTCTTTTAGGGACCCTGCTCCAACGCGCGTTGTGTGCTATTACAGTGGTTGTTTCTGTACTAATTTGTTTTGCAAGATGAGGCTACTGGCGCCATGTACAACTCTCTTTAATCGCCTTTACGACATGCATGGAGGTGTGGTGGCCCTATTCTTTCCTCTCCAGTAAAGAGCCATAGGACCATCCACTCGGTGGGTCCCAGATGTGTGTGTATATGTTGTTGTGGATATTCGCCAACAATGAGTAGGATTACTCTTTTTGTGCTCCCGAAAAAGGACGTTAAGTTGCGGGTTGCCGTAGCTTTCATCACATCCCGAGCGTGCGGATGAAGGTGGACTGCGGTCCTCCAGACGGTTATGGTTGGCTTTATCTGCCCGTCACTCACTACTACGGCGAACACGTCGTCCCATCACCTTGTCAACCAGGCTGCAATGAAAACAGTCCGTTTCCAGGAAGGGCTACGAAGAAGCCAAGGTGAGGGTCTTGGCCAGTATATTTTGCCTGGCCCTGACTAACATATCTGATGAGTATGTTCTGCCTGACCAGACATTAGTCTTCCTTCTCGTGTATGTTTATATAAATATAGCAGGCATGAGATGTGTACACCAACGAATAAATAAACGTACTGTAGAACCAAATGTGGGAGTGTGGAGTAATCACGGTCAGTAGAGACATACTGACCAAGACTCCATCTCACATCGTCTCTTATACTCATGTAAACAGACAGCGTCTAATCAATGAGGCGGGGATCAACACTGTAATCCCCATAGGAACGGGTTTACCGAGGAGCCTCTCGTTGCACTACAACCAGAAGGAGCCCTTTCTACTGTCTCAATCACGCCTCTGGGTGTAAGAAGAGCCACTGTAACCCATCACGAAAAAAACTTCGTCAAGAGTTAACTCAACTCAGCACGAGCAGCTTTGAACAACAACAAAATATGGTTGAATTAATACTTGCCTTGCAATGACTGGAGTGCCCTGATGTTCTATGGGAAACTGACCAAGCCTCACAGATGTGGCATGAGCATGTCCAAATAACCACACCAGAATAGATACCCTAACAATGTAGGGGGAAAGTCAATCAATCTGACTAATGTAGAAGACACATAACTTCCAACGTTGCACACCTCACAATAAACACAGGCTAGCGACCTTGACCTCTGTTCTTCAATTTAACCGGGGATCTAAAAAACGCGGCCAGTGGAAAACATGCGGCTAGCGGAGAACATGCAGCACGCGGTTGTCCTAGTTGTTTTCTAAGCTAATCGAACTAAGTTGCGTACTCTTGACTGGTGTTCTCAGGTAGTTGGTTGTGTTGCCTCTTCTTATACCCCAAAGCGTACTAAAGTTGCTTCGCTGGGCTTTGGTTCACCTTGCTGCAGTGCAATTTTATGTTTACATGCAGGTTCTAGGCTACGAGAATATCACAGTGACAACTCGCCTTTCGTTGACAAAGCTGCTGTAACGCAACCTATGTCTAGGATGTTAACACAGATAGTTTCAGGTGAACCGCGTGAACATGAGATTCGGTTTTGGACCACGTTGCACGTCACGCCATGTTTCACGACCCGAGACATGTTTGTTTTCACCATACTTTAAGATAGTATATCGCACTTGTTAGATACAAATATATTCCATTGTCTTTTTTTTTATGCTGAAAGGGGACTGGAGTAAAATAAAAACCTTCGCGTCTCTCTCAACGATCAACTTCAAACCAAAAAATCAGACGCCAAACATTATTCAAAGTTGTCAAAGATTATGTGGTGTTAGGGAAATACAAATGGGAAAAAAACATGAAAAAAAAATTGTAAAAGTTAATTAAGTTTAATCAAAATTTTAAAATGGGTATGGTCAGATACCGCACCGAGACGAGAACACAAACAAAACCTACGTTACGACCAATAGGCCTTCATTAGGGACAACAATACTGAACTAACAAATCAACATGTAAGAAAAAATTGTCAACTCATCTGTTTCTGATAGTAGACCCAAGCCTGTCTAAGCGACCGGTTGGGCCAGATACTTGATTGAAATACAAATGGGCATGTTATGTGCAGTGACTTCCCAGTCGAACGATCTAAGTTCAGTCTCCAGTCGGTGTGGGATATTTTATCAATAGCAAATAGTAGCAGGGTACATTGGGTACAAGAGCGAGTTTGGGAAACAAATGCAGCCGTTATGATGCTGACTGCATCACAAAGAATGTGAACACTTTATCGGACAACACAACAACAATCAAAACAACAACAACAACCATTGAAAAATTGCAAATATGTCAAAGCTTTCTGACTTGCAAAACACAAAACAAAAATAATGAACAGGATATCTTAAGGAGAGAGAGATTTCGTTGCTTTATGTCATCGAATTTGTATTTGTCTACCGGTTATGTCATCGAATTTGTATTTGTCTAACCGTTGTTCATCGAATTTGTATTTGTCTAACCGTTATGTCATCGAATTTGTACTTGTCTAACCGTTGTGTCATCGAATTTGTATTTGTCTAACCGTTGTGTCATCGAATGTTTATTTGTCTAACCGTTATGTCATCGAATTTGTATTTTTCTAACTGTTATGTCATCGAATTTGTATTTGTCTACACATGATGTCATAGAATTTGTATTTGTCTAACCGTTATGTCATCGAATTTGTACTTGTCTAACCGTTGTGTCATCGAATTTGTATTTGTCTAACCGTTATGTCATTGAATTTGTATTTGGCTAGCCGTTATGTCATTGAATTTGTATTTGTCTAACCGTTATGTCATCGAATTTGTATTTGTCTAACCGTTGTGTTATCGAATATTTATTTGTCAAACCATTGTGTCAAGGAATTTGAATTAATCTAACAATCGGGTGATCGAATTTGTCTTTCTCTAAAAGTCGCCCCATTGAACTTGTTACCGTCTAACCATCAGGTCATCAAGAGTGTTTTTGTCTAACCATCAGGTCATCGAGAGTATCTTTGTTAAACCATCAGGTCAACGAAAGTATCTTTGTCTAACCATCGGGTCAAAGAGAATGTCTGTCTAACCGTCAGATCAAAAAGAGTCTCTGTCTAACCATCATGTCAAAGAGGGCGTCTTTGTCTAACCATCAGGTCAAAGATAGTGTCTTTGTCTAACCATGAGGTCAACGAAAGTGTCTTTGTCTGTACTTCCTATGAACATTTTCGTCTAACTGTCGAGTCATTGGTTCTATCTTTGTGTAAATCTCGGGTCATTAATCTTGTCTCTGTGTAAATGTCGAGAGATAGAACATGTCTCTGTCTAACTGTCGAGTGGTAAAACTCGTCTCTGTCTAACTGTCTGATGATTGAACTTGTCTCTGTCTAGCTGTCGGGGGATAGAACTTGTCTCTGTCTAACTGTCGGGTGATAGAACTTGCCTCTGTCTAACTGTCGGGTGATAGAACTTGTCTCTGTCTAACTGTCGGGTGATAGAACTTGTCTCTGGCTAACTGTCGAGTGATAGAACTTGTCTCTGTCTAACTGTCGGGTGATATAACGTGTCTCTTTCTAACTGTCGGGTGATAGAACTTGTCTCTGTCTAACTGTCGGGTGATAGAACTTGCCTCTGTCTAACTGTCGGGTGATAGAACTTGTCTCTGTCTAACTGTCGGGTGATATAACTTGTCTCTGTCTAACCTGTCGGGTGATATAACGTGTCTCTTTCTAACTGTCGGGTGATAGATCTTGTCTCTGTCTAACTGTTGGGGGGATAGAACCTGCCTTTGTCTAACTGTCGGGTGATAGAACTTGTCTCTGTCTAACTGTCGGCTGATAGAACTTGTTTCTCACTCAGACTGTCGGTTGATAGAACTTGTCTCTGTCTAACTGTCCACTGATATAACTTGCCTCTGTCTAACTGTCGGATGATAGAACTTGTTTCTCTCCCAGACTGTCGGTTGATAGAACTTGTCTCTGTCTAACTGTCCACTGATATAACTTGTCTCTGTCTAACTGTCCGATGATAGAACATGTCTCTGTCTTACTGTATGGTGATATAACTTGTCTCTGTCTAACTGTCGGACCATAGAACTTTCCTCTGTCTAACTGTCGAGGGATATAACTTGTCTCTGTCTAACTGTCAGGGAATATAACTTGTCTCTGTCTGACTGTCGGGTGATAAAACTTGTCTCTGTCTAACTGTCCGATGATAGAACTTGTCTCTGTCTAATTGTCCGATGATAGAACTTTGCGCACCGACCTTTACCCCCTGTGACTATCTGCCCATTAACAATCTCCTCACGTAATATTCAGGCCACCGATATTATCCTTAAGCTGCCCCTGAAGGTGTGTGTTTAAGACCCCAATTCACGCTCAATGTAGGGCATGTGTCAACTGATAGCGACTCGGAAGTCAAGTTCTTTGTAACGGGCTGGTTCACTGACGTAACACCAATCCCGTCCAGGACGCAACCAGCCTGGAGGATTAAAGGTATCCGTAAAACGTTGACATTGCTATCCGGGATGAAGTGTTGAGTCTGCTTGTACTACGACTGCGTTTTTTTTATGAGGTGGGCTGGCCAGTTCCCTTCCTCGCTATATTTTCTTCCCTGGCAAGTATACCAAACACCTATTTAAAACTGATTCGACTGGAACGTGCCGATAGCAGCTCACAAACCGGGTAACTTTTCAGCGATAGTTCAGCGATCTAGCATTCTGTTGCTACGCACGCGTTCCAGACAAACCTACACAATAAATGCAAACAATTTGAAAAATAGCAATTGCATTCTTGTATTGTCCGTAACTGAGATCCGCGGTGGGTGGCAGGGAGAGGGAGAGGGCTGTTGTTGTTTAATGTCCGTAACTGAGATCCGCGGTGGGTGGCAGGGAGAGGGAGAGGGCTGTTGTTGTTTAATGTCCGTAACTGAGATCCGCGGTGGGTGGCAGGGAGAGGGAGAGGGCTGTTGTTGTTTAATGTCCGTAACTGAGATCCGCGGTGGGTGGCAGGGAGAGGGAGAGGGCTGTTGTTGTTTAATGTCCGTAACTGAGATCCGCGGTGGGTGGCAGGAAGAGGGAGAGGGCTGTTGTTGTTTAATGTCCGTAACTGAGATCCGCGGTAGGTGGCAGGAAGAGGGAGAGGGCTGTTGTGGTTTAATGTCCGTAACTGAGATCCGCGGTGGGTGGCAGGGAGAGGGAGAGGGCTGTTGTTGTTTAATGTCCATAACTGAGATCCGCGGTGGGTGGCAGGGAGAGGGAGAGGGCTGTTGTTGTTTAATGTCCATAACTGAGATCCGCGGTGGGTGGCAGGGAGAGGGAGAGGGATGTTGTTGTTTAATCCCCATAATGAATAAGTTTACTCTTTGGTGCGCCCTGAAAAAGACGTTAAGTGTTGAGTTGTGGTAACTTTCCTCACATCCAGAGCTTGCTGATGAAGGTGGACCGCGTTCCTCCAGGCGGTTATGCTATGCTTGGCCTCATCTTCGTGGATACTCACTACTGCGGGGATCCCATCAATCCACATGTTATCGGCCAGGATGCCTTGAAAAAAGCCTTCTTTCCAAAGGACGCTACATGGAAGAGAGATTATGGTCTTGGTCAGTGTAGTGTACCTGACCCTGACGCGACATCCTGGTCAGTATTTTGTGCCTGACCGGCCTAGCGTTAAACGGATGGTAAATAGAGGTCGCTGACCATAGCAGTAGCAGCACAGTGTGTGGAGACTGTATTGTTCTTCTACCTTAGTTCGCTGCTTTCGTTTGTGCTGTTTATGGTTGGGAGGTCCGTTATGCTGTTTTTGTTGTTGTTTATGTTGTGGCTGTTCGACGTTGCTCGTGATGTTTGAGGTAACTCTTGACGACGCATCTTTTGCAGCGGGTTACAGTGGCTTTTCTTACATCCTGAAACGTACTTGAGAAGGTGTGCTGGGAACCACCTGGCTGTAGTGCAATACAATGTTGCTCAATAAACTCACTTCTACAGGGATACCAGTATCGATACCCACCTCGTTAGCCTGACTGCTGTAACACATCCGGTTGATAGGATCCTGCTAGAGGACATGAAATCGGGTTCTCGATCAATATAGTTCACCTGATCCTGATTACTCTACTCTCCCTGAGGCACTTGATACCGAAATATTCAAATCTGTACTACCGTACATGTCTGCAATTCTCAGGAGAAAACCCCCTTTGATATTGCGTAGTTCTCAGCCTACATTGAATCCTTGTTACACACTAATATACAAACAAGAGGCAGACACAAATTACACTTGGCAAGTCAGATATATGAAAACAAAACAGAATATAAATTGATATATACGGACGAGCCAGAAGGAATACATTAGAACTGGATTTCATGACAGACAAACAGGGAGCCAATGTATGTCTTCAAATGGCGAAAGAAACACACACACACAAACATACACACACGAACACACATACACACAAACACGAACATACAATCGAACACATACAAACACACACACAAACACACAAGCACACACGCACACATACAACACACTCACATAAAGCCACACACACATACACAAAAACACACTCACATAAACCCACACACACACAAAAACACACACATAAAAACACACATACACAAACATACACAAACACACACACTCACAAACACATACATTCACAAACACATACATAAAAACACACAAAAAAACACACACACACGCATTCAAACACACACACACATATGCAGTCAAATACACACACACACACACACAAACACATACACTAAACACACTCAAACTCACATACACGCACACACAACACGCTTACACACAAATACATACACACATACTGACACACACACAAATACACACACAAACACACACACTCGCACATACACTCACACCACTCACACACACAGTCATACACAAACACACACACGCACACTTATACACAATAACACATACACACAACCACACACAAACACACACGCTCACACAGATAAACACACACACGCAAACACACTCACGCACAAATACATGCACACATACTCACTCAAACACAAACACACACAAATACACTCAAACACAAACACACACATAAACACACACAAACACAAAAAAGCACAAACAAACACACACAGACACAAACACGCATGCATACCAACACACACAAGCAGACACACAAACACAGAAACATTGTTGAAGACAAATATTCAAAGAGGACATAACCAACTTGTTTAAGTGGCCAATCTTCATGTATAGGTGATGTTTTCGTGTCTTGTTATGTTCAAAATTGACGTCCCTGCACTCCGGGCAAACTCCCAGGTGCTCAGTCCATCTCAGAAAATAAAAGAGTGTATCTACCAATAATACATGTAGTTGTACATTCTCCGGTCTCGTTCGTCTAGATGCACTTACCTGTTGGGAACACCTCTGATTTAAAGACGAAATATGTGGGTTCCACGTTATGCGGTTCATATAAGGGATTTGTAGCTTGAGCTTTTCTGTGTCATGTTTGTGGTAATGTCTCTAGAGTTTTATTTTTTAACCACATATGTGGTATTGTCTTTAGAGTTTTCGGTATCAAATATATGTTATATTGTTTTTAAAGTTTTTCTATATCACATATGTGGTGCTGTCTCTACGAACGTTTCTGTATCACATATGTGGTGCTGTCTCTGAAAACGTTTCTGTATCACATATGGGGTGCTGTCTCTAAGAACGTTTCTGTATCACATATGTGGTGCTGTCTCTAAGAACGTTTCTGTATCACATATGGGGTGCTGTCTCTAAGAACGTTTCTGTATCACATATGTGGTGCTGTCTCTAAGAACGTTTCTGTATCACATATGTGGTGCTGTCTCTAAGAACGTGTCTGTATCACATATGTGGTGCTGTCTCTAAGAACGTTTCTGTATCACATGTGTGGTGCTGTCTCTAAGAACGTTTCTGTATCACATATGTGGTACTGTCTCTAAGAACGTTTCTGCATCACAAATGTGATACAGTCTCTAAGAACGTTTCTGTATCATATATGTGGTACTGTCTCTAAGAACGTTTCTGTATCACATATGTGGTGCTGTCTCTAAGAACGTGTCTGTATCACATATGTGGTGCTGTCTCTAAGAACGTTTCTGTATCACATATGTGGTGCTGTCTCTAAGAACGTTTCTGTATCACATATGTGGTGCTGTCTCTAAGAACGTTTCTGTATCACATATGTGGTACTGTCTCTAAGAACGTTTCTGCATCACAAATGTGATACAGTCTCTAAGAACGTTTCTGTATCACATATTTGATACAGTCTCTAAGAACATTTCTGTATCACATAGTAATGATTAACTGCGCTACTTTTTATCCTCTCTCGCCTCGTGCCACCCGACCCCAGTGGCAAATCAAGGACAAGACGACTAGGGGGAAACTACGAGATGCAGAACCCACACCATCTGATCACGAGGCCGACAGCTTAACCACTTCGCCACGGAATCCCCTTCTGTTGTATCACATTTGGATATTGTCGCTAGAGCTTTTCTGTATCCCACAATCGATATTGTCGCTAGAGCTTTTCTGTATCCCACAATCGATATTGTCGCAAGAGCTTTTCTGTATCCCATAATCGGTATTGTTGCTAGAGCTTTCAATTTTTCTATATTATATATGAGTTATTTTTGCGACAGCTTGCCTTGAAAACTGGAAAGTTTGTCCGCACTCTGAACAGATTTCTGCTCTATTCGTTTCTATTTTTCTCCCTACGAAATAAAGGCTCACCAAGGTTTATGATTTCTTACAAAAATCCTGAGTAACAGCACCTTTGTCAGTCCTTGAAGTAGTAAAGCCTAGAATACATTGTTTTTTCATAATGAGGTTGCTAACATCATGCACAATCATCTTTAATCGTCTTTTACAAGATTTTTTGAAGTGTAGGGGTCTTATTCTGATCGAATCAGTGAGTCCAGGATCCTGTATTGGTATGATTTGTAAATAGGAAGGAAATGGTGGGGATGGGAAGGTAAATTGTGTACAGATTCTACATCTGTGCTCGCATATCGAATGGCAAATGTACTGGGTTTGCTCACTCTCCAATTCCCCGCCCATTCCCCATCTATGGTTCGCTGTTGAAGAAGAAAAAGTTGTGTTGGTGAAGTAGTTGTTGGTGAGGTAGTTGCTGATGAGAAAGTCGTTGGTGAGAGAGTTGTTGGTGAGAGATTCGTTGGTGTAAGAGTTGTAAGTGAGAAAGTCGTTGGTGAGGTAGTTGTTGGTGTGGTAGTTGTTGAAGCGTTAGTTGTTGGTCAGAGAGTTCTTTGAATGATAGTTGGTGAGAGAGTTGTATGTGAGGTAGTTATTAGTGAGAGAGTTGTTGGTGAGGTAGTTGTTGGTGAGGTAGTTGTTGGTGAGAGAGTTGTTGATGTGGTAGCTGTACTCGTTAAGAGGGTCTCATTGAAGTCAATGTCTCGATAAGACATGTTATCACACATCAAGACATATTGGAACACTGTAAGGCATGCTATCACACAGTAAGGCGTGTTATCACACAGTAAGGTATGTTATCACACAGTAAGGCATGTTATCACACGTCAGCACACTTTAAGAAATGTTAGCACACGTTAAGACATGTTAGCACACAGTAAAACAGGTTAGCACACATTAAGACATGTTAGCACACATTAAGAAATGTAAGCACACAGTAAGACTTGTTAGCACACATTAAGACATGTTAGCACACATTAAGAAATGTAAGCACACAGTAAGACTTGTTAGCACACAGTACGACATGTTAGCACACAGTAAGACATGTTAGCACACATTAAGACATGTTAGCACACAGTACACGACATGTTAGCACACAGTAAGACATGTTAGCACACATTAAGAAATGTAAGCACACAGTAAGACTTGTTAGCACACATTAAGACATATTAGCACACAGTACACGACTTGTTAGCACACAGTAAGACATGTTAGCACACATTAAGAAATGTAAGCACACAGTAAGACTTGTTAGCACACATTAAGACATAATAGCACACAGCACACGACATGTTAGCACACAGTAAGACATGTTAGCACACATTAAGAAATGTAAGCACACAGTAAGACTTGTTAGCACACACTACACGGCATGTTAGCACACAGTAAGACATGTTAGTGCACGTTAAGACATGTTAGCCAACATTAAGATATGTTAGCACACATTAAGACATGTTAGCCAACATTAAGACATGTTTGACTTGTTAAGAAATTGAGTTATGCACGTTGTTCTGTAAAACGATCCTGTGGAAGTATCTACACGGACATATCATGTGGAAACGATTTTGTTTATAGCATATCTGTTATACTGTCCATGTTTTGCAATCATGCAACAGAGTGGTTAGCGCTACAGCTATACACTCTTGTATCTTGACTCTGATGCCTTGTCCGTTCTAGACATTTTGTTTAGCCTACCCATGCCAGAGCTAGCCATTGCATTCATGTTATTGACCTCGCTTCTCTGAAGGGGTTACTGCCTAGGTATGTGATCATATTGACTGCCTGAAGAAGTTAGTTTTTTTTATGGTATGTTTGGTAAACTGTAGGGGCTGGAAGTCTACTTTAGATTTTCTAGTGTTAATTGTGAGACCAAAATTGTTGCACTGTGGAAGTTATACTGATAATTATTTCATTTAACATAGATCCTCATTTTGTAAGCACGTTTCTTTTCTTTGATGTTAATGCTTTTTCTATTTGTTAATGTAAGGTACTGATTTATAGCTCGATAGAATTGACCAACAGGAGACAAAGTTACATCCTTGTTAGAATAAGTTAGGAGAGCAACTGCTTTCACTATGCCTCTCGTAAACAAACAGTGAAAAGTGGTCAAGTAGATTGTCCTGTGTTCGGACGGTCGGGGTTTAATTTCGAGCTGTCGGCGGTAGGTTCAAGATGGCCTTTTATTCTGTAGATCCCTTGTTTCATAGCTGGAACTACGAATTTCGTGCTTTGTGCGATGATCTCGGCAGACGATATACGGAGATAGACCGAACGATATGGGGAGACCAGCGGCCATGAAATGGAGGCCTCGCCTTCACCCTTTAAACAGTGGAAATGACCATTGACAATGAGCCTCTTTCATAGTATGGGAAAATAACTCTATATTTTTTTAATCTGCATAGTGTTTCTAATGATTCATTCCCTTGGATGTCACAGATCAGTTCAGTTCAAGTGTCATTTCTACGTCGTCGGGCGGCTGTAATCGATCTCCAACATCCACTGTCTCTAGCCATAACGGTACAATTTGACAGACTATTCCCTTATCCATATTTTGATGTTATCCTCCCATATATTGCGTAATTTACCTCTGACAGGCTTGCACTTTATCTTTCCAACCAGTATTGTTTTCAGAAAGGTTGTTTGATCTTATCTAAATCTCTTGTCGGACTTGATTTCGTTCAATTCTCTTTGCGTTTCTAATTTCTTCCGGAATCATTATTTATTTTCATTTCATTCCACTAGTCTTCTATGTATCCACATTTCAAAGGCCTCAGTTCTGTTCTATAACTGGTAGTTCATTGTCCACGCTTACCATTCAGTAAGGACGAGTATACAAAACACTTGATCGTCGATATTTTGAATTTGTGAATGACTTGTTTGGATGTCGATATATGACTCATGCTGATGAAAATAGATGTACCTATCCCTATTCTCTACTTATTTTCCATTTCCCAACAGGATTCGTCATGATAGGCACATAGACACTGACAATTGTTACCCATTACTAACCACATAGTTAGAGATGTAGTGTCATTCTATTTTACATTTCCCATCCTCTATCCTTCGATATAATATTTCAAAGATAGGAGCAGCTCACGGTATGCTCTAGAGCTAATGAATTGTCTTATGTAAGAAAGATCTTTTTTTTAAATAAGTATCATAGTTTTGTTTTCCTTGTTGGTGTCCAGTCGATATACCTGGCTCTTCATCTGTTCTGGAGTCTCAGTCCTTGTTTGCTCTCAGCCAACAGAACTGTGCTCTTCATCTGTTCTGGAGTCTTTATTTGCTCTCAGCCAACAGAACTGTGCTCTTCATCTGTTCTGGAGTCTCAGTCCTTGTTTGCTCTCAGCCAACAGAACTGTGCTCTTTGTCTGTTCTGGAGTCTCAGTCCTTATTTGCTCTCGGCCAACAGAACTGTGCTCTTCATCTATTCTGGAGTCTTTATTTGCTCTCAGCCAACAGAACTGTGCTCTTTGTCTGTTCTGGAGTCTTTATTTGCTCTCAGCCAACAGAACTGTGCTCTTCATCTATTCTGGAGTCTTTATTTGCTCTCAGCCAACAGAACTGTGCTCTTCATCTATTCTGGAGTCTTTATTTGCTCTCAGCCAACAGAACTGTGCTCTTTGTCTGTTCTGGAGTCTTTATTTGCTCTCAGCCAACAGAACTGTGCTCTTTGTCTGTTCTGGAGTCTTTATTTGCTCTCAGCCAACAGAACTGTGCTCTTCATCTATTCTGGAGTCTTTATTTGCTCTCAGCCAACAGAACTGTGCTCTTCATCTATTCTGGAGTCTTTATTTGCTCTCAGCCAACAGAACTGTGCTCTTCATCTATTCTGGAGTCTTTATTTGCTCTCAGCCAACAGAACTGTGCTCTTTGTCTGTTCTGGAGTCTTTATTTGCTCTCAGCCAACAGAACTGTGCTCTTCATCTATTCTGGAGTCTTTATTTGCTCTCAGCCAACAGAACTGTGCTCTTTGTCTGTTCTGGAGTCTTTATTTGCTCTCAGCCAACAGAACTGTGCTCTTCATCTGTTCTGGAGTCTCAGTCCTTGTTTGCTCTCAGCCAACAGAACTGTGCTCTTTGTCTGTTCTGGAGTCTCAGTCCTTATTTGCTCTCAGCCAACAGAACTGTGCTCTTCATCTATTCTGGAGTCTTTATTTGCTCTCAGCCAACAGAACTGTGCTCTTTGTCTGTTCTGGAGTCTTTATTTGCTCTCAGCCAACAGAACTGTGCTCTTCATCTGTTCTGGAGTCTTTATTTGCTCTCAGCCAACAGAACTGTGCTCTTTGTCTGTTCTGGAGTCTTTATTTGCTCTCAGCCAACAGAACTGTGCTCTTTGTCTGTTCTGGAGTCTTTATTTGCTCTCAGCCAACAGAACTGTGCTCTTCATCTATTCTGGAGTCTTTATTTAGCTCTCAGCCAGCAGAACTAAGCCCTTCATATTTTCTTTATACATGAGCTGTTAGATCTTGACACCCCAATACCTCCTGAGCATAAACATACATCGTTCTCAGTTGTAAGTATTTTGTATTAGAGGCATTGCGACTCCAAAGGGGGTTATGTGAGCATCTTTCTCGTATGCCAGAAGGGAGGCAGACCAATGTCTCGACCAGGATCAATGCGTCCTGCAATGGGACACAGCATATGCATCCTTACCGGTCTTCCCATCATTCCTCAGTCAGTTTGTCAGTCCTATGTGGTGCACGTCTCAGATTCATCGTCACCTGGGGGGTCGTCACAAAAGGGCAGAGGTGCAGTGTCGGTTGGTCTGCATTCTCTTCGTCATCCATGGGGGAAACTGATAGCGGACGAATGGTAAAGAACGAGACAAGAATGCATTTGACCCATAATGTTGAGATACATCACTCCAGCACATAGCGTTTACCTCTCTCCGGTGGGTTCTTCAGCAACACACATAAAGCTGCACCTGCTTCTCTGTCTTTTAGTCTGGTCTCTCTCCGAGGATCTGTCCTGCTGGATGACATTGCCAGGAGTAGAGCTTTCGGTGACACAACTCCCATGAGAATTGGCTATCGCAATCTGTACAGCCTCGTTAAGGTAGGCGTACATATAGAGAGTGGTCAAATTTATAAAATGATTGGGTGTTACCTAAGTCATGTCACTACAATACCCAGGCGCCATGGCGCATAGAAACGTTGCTCTGGCACCTAATATTTCAGAACCAATGCCGTATTTACTCGCACAATTTTCCCCATCAATACATAACCTTCTTCCTCAGCACTATGTCTGACTCATATATCTTCTATCTGGCTCCTAGATCCTAAACAAGTTGTCCCCCCCCCTCCCCCCCCCCCCACTTTAACCTACGTTGTTGCCAGAGGATCGCTATAGCTGAGCGGCAAAGCGTTCTCACGAAACCAACGAACAAAAGCATTAAACAATTGCACGTTCGAATCTTGCAAGTTACAAGCATCCACTGATCTCAACGGAAGGTGTGACCTGGTGCCTAGTCCTGACGGAGACGGATGATAAACTTGGATGTCCCATGTGCACGCTGTGTGAGTTAAAGAACCATATGTCCGTTCAAAATCGCTGTCTGCACAACATTCGAAAGTCTCATAACAATGAAATATCTAGCCAATACGCCACCTACTCAATACGCCTAATAAGTCCAGGAATGAACTCAAGAAAAATAAATATGCATCCTTTGCTGCATCCATTCGTTTCGACTAACACGTCTTGTCACTAGATTAGGGTAGCTCAGGAGTATCAGAGCTTAGACCAGACGTGGGCAACACGCGGCCTGCGGATTGACCTGTTTGTCCCAGATGCTATACATAAGTAACCCCGTCACGCCTGTGCAGCCCTAGTATTCTATGTACAAACTTAATAATGAAAAACGGTACTTTTCTTAAATCAACCTTCGTCATGCGCCATGGTTCGGCGCCATACAGTAACACAGACCTCACATTTGAGTTGCAAATTCTAAGTTTAGTAATGGGCCGCTATATCTTTCATACTCCTTAAGCTCTGTAATGAAGCTTTCCACACCTTTTGGATTTGTACGTTGGTGTCATTATCCGTTCCTCAAAGGTTGTCGATGAAGCTACCTAAATAAAGGAAGACCTCGAAACCATGTAGCAAGAGGAGTGTCGTTCAACATGAGGATATGTTTATTATTTAGGCTCTATTTGGATGTTAATTTTGACATGTTTGAGCATTATGTTTATGTTGAATTTTGGCACACTTGGGCTGTATGTTTATGTTGAATTTTGGCACACTTGGGCTTTATGTTGAGGTTGAATTTTGGCACTCTTGGGCTGTATGTTTATGTTGAATTTTGGCACTCTTGGGCTTTATGTTTATGTTGAATTTTGGCACACTTGGGCTTTATGTTTATGTTGAATTTTGGCACTCTTGGGCTTTATGTTTATGTTGAATTTTGGCACTTTTGGGCTGTATGTTTATGTTGAATTTTTGCACTTTTGGGCTGTATGTTTATGTTGAATTTTTGCACTTTTGGGCTGTATGTTTATGTTGAATTTTTGCACTTTTGGGCTTTATGTTTATGTTGAGTTTTGGCACTTTTGGGCTGTATGTTTATGTTGAATTTTTGCACTCTTTGGCTGTATGTTTATGTTGAATTTTAGCACTCTTTGGCTTTATGTTGAGGTTGAATTTTGGCACTCTTGGGCTGTATGTTGAGGTTGAATTTTGGCACTCTTGGGCTTTATGTTTATGTTGAATTTTGGCACTTTTGGGCTTTATGTTTATGTTGAATTTTTGCACTTTTGGGCTGTATGTTTATGTTGAATTTTTGCACTTTTGGGCTGTATGTTTATGTTGAATTTTGGCACTCTTTGGCTGTATGTTTATGTTGAATTTTGGCACTCTTTGGCTGTATGTTTATGTTGAATTTTGGCACTCTTTGGCTTTATGTTGAGGTTGAATTTTGGCACTCTTGGGCTGTATGTTGAGGTTGAATTTTGGCACTCTTGGGCCTAATGTTTATGTTGAATTTTGACACTCTTGGGCCTTATGTTTATGTTGAATTTTGACACTCTTGTGTCTTATTTTGACGTTGAGTATTGATTCGTTTGTGCTCTATGTTGAGGTTGAATTATGATACTTTTTGCTGTTAAATCTGAATTTTGAAACTTTGGGCTCTGTGTTGATGTTGCCTTTTGACACGTTTTGGCTCTATTTTGAGGTTGAATTTTGACACGCCTGTCTCTATGTTTAAGTTGTATTTTGATACGATAGCGCTTTATATTGAGATTGAATTTTGTCACATTTAAACTCCATGTAGAGATTGAATTTGACACAATTGGGCTCTATGATGAGATTGAATTTATCACATTTAGGCTCCATGTATAGATTGAATTTGACACAATTGGACTCTATGATGAGATTGAATTTGTCACATTTAGACTAAATGTTGAGATTGAATTTTGTCAAGTTTAGGCTCCGTGTAGAGATTCAATTTTGTCAAGTTTAGGCTCCGTGTAGAGATTGAATTTTGTCAAGTTAAGGTTCTTTTAGAGATTACATTTGTCAAGTTAAGGTTCTTTTAGAGATTACATTTTGTCAAGTTAAGGCTCTATGTTGAGATTGAATTTTGTCAAGTTAAGGTTCTTTTAGAGATTACATCTTGTCAAGTTAAGGTTCTTTTAGAGATTACATTTTGTCAAGTTAAGGCTCTATGTTGAGATTACATTTTGTCAAGTTAAGGTTCTTTTAGAGATTACATTTTGTCAAGTTAAGGCTCAATGTTGAGGATGAATTTTGACGCTATCAACATTTAGTATATCATATAGCCTTAATGATTCGGAACCTTGCTCCGTGACATCAAGCGCTGTTACGTGGGACTGTGCTATACAGGCACGTTAGTTGGCCGTCCCTAAAGCGGTAGTCCCGAAAACACCTCAACCATTACGCTAATGGCTTTGGATCTCCTGTTGCCAACCACTTTAAATAGTACTTTAAATTATGGAAATGTTGGTATCATAGTGACTGGCATTGTCTCCTGCTGGCCCAATGGTTGACACCTGTATTAGCTAGAGAATCGTTCAATACTCTGTGTGGCATATGTTAAACCTTACGGTTTCCACCTGTCCCCTGTCTTCTCTCATCATTCTCTCTCTCTCTCTCTCTCTCTCTCTCTCTCTCTCTCTCTCTCTCTCTCTCTCTCTCTCTCTCTCTCTCTCTCTCTCTGTATGTTCCTTTTTTCTCTTATGATGTCTCATTATTATGTCTATATTTGTGTATTCATTTCTGCATATTTATTTGTGTGTATGTATATGTATGTACATAGCTATGGGTTAGTGTATGTATTTATACATAATGTTGTAAATATGAAAACACAGTATGGATTTGTGCCTATGTATGTATGTGTGTACACATTTGCACATTTTAATATTTGTGTCTGTGTTTCTTTATGTATGCTGGGATATATATTTTTGTACAATCATATTTACCATCTCTGATTAGGCCTACATAGTCTTAACTGGCATATTGTGTCCATGCTTTTTTTCATAATACCTATTCACATCTGCCTAATTTATTTATTTATTTTTTATTTATTTTTTTGCAAACGGCACGCAGGTCAGTACTAGGGGCCTCTATTTTCTTAATTTTTTGTTACGATTGATCAGGTGTTCTCTTTTTTCTGATGGTCTTTGACTGGATTATGACAACATCAACAAATAATGATTGAAGTATTTGAACTTCATAAAAGCAACTTGATTATTGACTTTTTATACAATAAAAAGTAGGACAAAGCAAAGAAGCAGCTTGCTGATCTGGACACAATTTTTTTAAAGTATGTTTGATGAGCGGCCCTATGTGTTTGATGGACTGTCCAATATGTTTGATGGACGGTCCTACGTGTTCGATGAGAGGTCCTATATGTTTGATGGACGGTCCTATATGTTTGATGGGCGGTCGTATATGTTTGATGGACGGTCCTACGTGTTCGATGAGAGGTCCTGTATGTTTGACTGGTTGTCCTATATGCTTGATGAACGGTCTAATATGTTTGATGAGCGGTCCTATATGCTTGATGAGCGGTCATATATGCTTGATGAACGTATCTAGATATTTAATCTGCGGATATTGAATGAGAAATACTTAGAGTATCAACAACATTTATTTCATGTCTTCATCGATTTCAAAAAGGCGTTCGACAGAGTATGGAATGCGGTGCTATGGACAACAATGAAGCATTACAAGATTAATAGTAATATTGTGGAGGTACTTGAGAACCTTTATGAGAAGGCGTCAAATGCAGTTTCTGTAGATGGAATACTAAGCGAATGGTTCAGAACGTCTGTTGGGGTGAGTCATGGTTATATACTCTCTCCAACACTCTTCAGTGTATTCTTGGAAAGAATAATGGAGGCGGCCCTGGAGGGAAATGTTGGTGCGGTCAGAATAGGTGACAAGACGATTACAAACTAACGATTTTCAGATGATATTGAAGGTCTGGCAGGCACGGAAACGGAACTCAGTGAGCTGATTAGTTGATTGGACAAAGCGGCGCAGAGCTATAGCATGAAGATAAATGCAGAGAAAACAAAGATGATGACTAATAACACGGAAGGGTTTACATCTGTGATAAAAGCAAATGGTCAGAAACTCGAAGTTGTACATCGGTTCAAGTATCTGGGATCACTTATCAGGGACGAGGGTTCGCAGCCTGAAATAGTTGCCAGAATAGCCCAGACAACAGCGGCGCTTATCCGTTTGAAACCAATATGGCAGGATAAGCGACTCGCCCTCAGCATAACAGACTAATGCGCTCTTTGGTGCTCTCAATATTTTGGTATGCCTGTGAGACGAACCATCACTGCGGATATCCAGTGCAGAATACATGCAATGGAAATGAGGTACTTTAGAAGACTCTTAAATGTTACATTTAAGGATTGTGCCACGAGCGTAGAAATACGACGAAGAGTTGAAAACGCAATTGGGCCTTTTGATGATCTGTTCACAGCTATCAAAAGGCGAAAGATGGCGTGGTATGGGCACGTCACGGGGTTCAGAGGAATTACAAATTCGATACTGCGTGGTTCCGTACCAGGAAAGAGAGGGCGGAGTCGTCAAAGGAAGAGATGGGCAGACATCACTGAGTGGTCAAACCTTCGTCCTGGTGAGACACGACTGGCGGCAGAGAGAGAGAGAGAGATGGATTGGGATTGTGTGAATGTCCAAGTATGCCCCAACGACCTGATGGGTTACAGGATGAACTGAACTGAACTGAACATATATCCGGGTAGTAACACAGACCGTACGGTATGCACGGTTATAGATGGATAAATGATAAATACGGAAACAAAAGACGAGATACTCTCACTGGCTTGGGAAACTCATGAAAATTATAAATTAAATTAAATGGAACAAGAAAATAAGAAGCATATTACATCCAATGTAAAGACGGTTGTATCGTATGATTATGAAATATGTGTAGGACCACAATTTTTTTTTTTTTAATTTTTTTTAAATGGAAGCAACAAAGGAGCAGACGTTCATAAATTGGTGCCTGCATATAATAGAGGGGGTTAAATAGTTGGACAAACACATCATCGTGTATTTACTTAAGATCTATGCTCCAAGGGGGACAGTACAAGTTTTGATTGATTGAGCGTTGTTCTTAGTTCATGACGAGGACATTATGATCGTATCCCGTTTCGTTTTGTTTCTTTTCCGGTTTAGAATACGTGGCATACTTTTTATGTTGTTATCAGCTTTTAGCTAGCAGTACTGAGTCAGCCGCATATCTGAGTGCATGTAATGACACTCCAACGCTGATAAGGTCTGGCTGGTATTTCTGTCATCTGTCTACTAATGTGTTATGTGTCAATATTGCTGTGCTACCAATGTCAAATGTTGAAAACAATATGGCGACTGTCACCTTCCAAACAGGTCGAAAAATGCGACAAGAAGATCTTGCTTGTGGCTGGTAACCTCGTCGTTTAAAAAACTGCATTCATCATTGTATTTAGCTACTGTCATGAAACACAGCATAAGATACACGCAAGAACAAATATCAACCGAAAACTGACCGTTACAACATGGGAAGCACAACCTTGTATTTTTCCATAGCTGAATACATTGTACCAGTTTGGAAAAATCCTGCCCATGCGAAAATAGTTGATACAGCAATAGAATGAGGCAGGTCGAATAGTATCAATGTGTCTAAAACTCACCTCCGTCGATAAAATATACCCCATAATTGGCAAAGCACCATCCGAGATCCGAAGAAGCCTCGCAGCAGAAATTGAACGAGAAGACATAGGGCACGACTCAAGACACCCTACGTTTGAACGTCAGGTAAAGAACACATAACTCAAATCCATAGTTTCCTAAACTCAACAAAGTCGATACAGACAAGAATTGAAAAAGATGGCAAAAAATTGATGCGGCCCCAGAGATCGAATTTCAGGATATACTGCCCCAGGACGTCATCTACTATACACACCAAGAAATTCACTGAACAGACCCCGGACTTGTGTATCACAGTGCAATGGGAATCTGAACAGACCCCGGACTTGTGTATCACAGTGCAATGGGAATCTGAACAGACCCCGGACTTGTGTATCACAGTGCAATGGGAATCTGAACAGACCCCGGACTTGTGTATCACAGTGCAATGGGAATCTGAACAGACCCCGGACTTGTGTATCACAGTGCAATGGGAATCTGAACAGACCCCGGACTTGTGTATCACAGTGCAATGGGAATCTGAACAGACCCCGGACTTGTGTATCACAGTGCAATGGGAATCTGAACAGACCCCGGACTTGTGTATCACAGTGCAATGGGAATCTGAAAAGACCCCGGACTTGTGTATCACAGTGCAATGGGAATCTGAACAGACCCCGGACTTGTGTATCACAGTGCAATGGGAATCTGAACAGACCCCGGACTTGTGTATCACAGTGCAATGGGAATCTGAACAGACCCCGGACTTGTGTATCACAGTGCAATGGGAATCTGAAACGATGGGGATACATAGATGACACACGTGACTGTGGCGCAATACAGGACCCAGACCACCAGATGAGCTGCCACAACCTCCAGGAAACATGGAATAGGTACAACATCCTGGAGGCACATGACAAGGCAATCCGTGTCCCTGAACACTGGATGCATGCTGTACGACATGGTGCTTAGACACGGAAAGTAAGTACACACCAACAATTGTAAAAGCTCGGATACACACTTAGTTTAAATGAACCGGCTGTAGTCACAACCTATATTTCATATCGCGGTGAAAAGGTCAGTGATTGCAAATGCAAAAGAACATAGGTTGTTTTTTCGAAGGTACCAGCTCCAGTGGTGGTATGGTCAATGCTTTACATTGGATCAATTAGGTGAATGGATGAAAGTCAAACTTGGTCTTTGTCCGAGGCTCAGAAAAGGACAATTTCGTCGTTTGGAATCAAAATGTCTGATAAAAGACAGTTGTGTCACTAACATAAATAAAATGAGTAATCATTACATTAGATATATGGTGCGAACTATCCCTTATAGTGAAAACATTTCTTGAAAGAAAACAAGATAGTTCGGTCACCTCGTGTGATCACCTCCCGCTTTAAATTTTATGTGAAAGACGATCTGACTACGGGGCACGAGACAGTGCATATTGATAGATGACATCAGAGTAATCTTACAATGGGTTTACAAAGACCGACGCTAAACTGTATGCACAAGAAAAGCAGCTTAAGATCACCTCTGCGCTCAACAGTACAAGTGGGCTAACAACTAAACTGAGCAGAACTACAAATAATAAACATGAAGTGAGATATGGCGTATCCTTGCCTCCCTCTTTCTCTCGTGTCCATATGTACAATTATAATGAGAGCAAATCCTGACCATGTTGTAATGTCATAGAATGCTTCAAGTACACCTTACCAAGTACTCTTTTGTCGTTTTCATCAATACCTCTTTCTCCCAGACTTTATTTCACTTCTCGTACAGACTGTGTAAAAAAAAAAAGCACATTACAATTGTTATTGTTACTTCTACACATGTTTCTGCTAGTGTCCTTATCTTAGTCTTAGTTGTGCATCTACAAGGGCATTAGCCCTTGTGCAGGTCCAAACTTGTGTGCGAGTTGGTAGTAGTCGGGTGCATTTCTCTGCTTAGCTGGCTGAGCTCGAGCAGCGCTATGTTTTTTGGTTTTGAGCTGGTCTCATCTGGGTTTCCAGTCGATTCTGCCTCGAGCACGGGTAGTCCAGTGGATGGCTACCTTGTTTATTTTAGGATCACGAGTGTTGTGCATCTCGAGCGAATCTTACTATCTAGGGGGGGGGGGGGTGTCTGTCAGGTGGGTTTTTTTTTACCGCACGGTTACCACAGAGTGGTTGCTGTGCTTCAGCGTTCGTTGTTCCTTCTGACTACATGGCCAGCCCAGCGGTGCTTGGAGCTGTTGTCATGATGGATGACATCCTTGACGTGTGACAATGCCCGGATGTCACTGTTATGTAAGCCCATCTGGTGATGTTGCCTAAGGGATAGACCCACGAGACGGCACTCGAGCGAGCAATATGCTGTCCTTAGCTGGTTCTCTGTGGCTTTTGTCAGAGATCAGGTTTCACATCCGTAGCATAGCGCTGATAGGACCATTGAGTCGAATATGCCAGTTCGCAGTCTGATGCATCTTGTGGCGTCTTTAGCTGCCTTTATCGAGATGAAGGCGGCTCAGCCTGTTCGACGGCGCCTGGCAATCTCGGGCTTCGGGTTATTTTCCAAGTTGAGGAGGCGGCCGAGGAAGATATATTCGTCGACATCCTCCATTGGTGTATCATTTAGGGATACGGGGTTGGGCTCCGCGAAACGGTTGCGCATAGCCTTCGTTTTTTTAATATTTATTGTGAAACCTGATTTCTTGCCCTCTGCTTCCAGCGAAGCTATCACCTGTGTCGCTTCGGAAGGTGTCTCTGTGATAAGTGTGATATCGACAGCGAATCTTAGGTGGTTGAGTAGTCGCCCATTTATGTTAATGTCTACCTGCTACAGTGGCAATGTCTCATCGTCGACTCCAGACATGAAGAGAAAAGGTTGGGCGACATTGGGTGGATCTGTCGTACACCTTTCTTCGTGGCGGTTGCTATCGGTCGTAAGAATGGACGAATGATGGTCGTGCATCCATCATAGCAACGTTTCAACATGTCTATGTAGCCAGCTTCGATTCCCTGCTCTTTTAGAGCTTTCCACACATATTCCGGTTCGACGGAGTCAAACGCCTGTTTGTAATCTGTGAATGTCAACACTAGCGGTGTGTGGTGCTCTTTTGCGGCCTCAATCAAACTGCAACACGTGGTTATGTGGTCCAGCTTGCTGAGGTGCGCCTGAACCTTTTATTGCTCTGTGGGTTGGACTTCCTCGATTGTGTTGCGGATCCTCGCCAGGAAACATCTGGTGAATACTTTGTACAGTACTGAGAGGAGGGTGATTGGACTGTAGTTAGACGGGTGTTCATTGTCTCCCTTCTTGTATAACAAGACAGTCTTCTTCTCTCGCCAGCACGATAGGATTTCTTTCTTTTCTAAAAAACGCGTGAATCGTTGTGTAAGTGTTGCATAGAGTAGGTGGCCACATTCTTTGAGTGTCTCTACTGTGATTCCGTCATTGCCTGCGGACTTGCCAGATGGCATGCTTTTAAAAGCACTTCGAGATCAGGAACGCTGGGAGTAGTGAGAGATTTGCATGTAAGTTGGTTGAAAGGGTAGTGAGAGATGTGTAGGTGAGTTGGTTTAAAGGGTAGTGAGAGATGTGTAGGTGAGTTGGTTGAAAGGGTAGTGAGAGATGTGTAGGTGAGTTGGTTGAAAGGGTAGTGAGAGATGTGTAGGTGAGTTGGTTGAAAGGGTAGTGAGAGATGTGTAGGTGAGTTGGTTGAAAGGATAGTGAGAGATGTGTAGGTGAATTGGTTGAAAGGGTAGGGAGAGATGTGTAGGTGAGTTGGTTGAAAGGGTAGTGAGAGATGTGTAGGTGAGTTGGTTGAAAGGGTAGTGAGAGATGTGTAGGTGAGTTGGTTGAAAGGGTAGTGAGAGATGTGTAGGTGAGTTGGTTGAAAGGGTAGTGAGAGATGTGTAGGTGAGTTGGTTGAAAGGGTAGTGAGAGATGTGTAGGTGAGTTGGTTGAAAGGGTAGTGAGAGATGTGTAGGTGAGTTGGTTGAAAGGGTAGTGAGAGATGTGTAGGTGAGTTGGTTGAAAGGGTAGTGAGAGATGTGTAGGTGAGTTGGTTGAAATGGTAGTGAGAGATGTGTAGGTGAGTTGGTTGAAAGGGTAGTGAGAGATGTGTAGGTGAGTTGGTTGAAAGGGTAGTGAGAGATGTGTAGGTAAGTTGGTTGAAAGGGTATGGAGAGGAATCAATTACTTGAATGTTTATGTAGAAGCCACAGATACCTCTTTCTTTCTGCAGATGTGAGACCATTCTCGTTCTATCTGTTGCTTTGGGAGATGGCATCACCTGGTGGTGCTCGGCGATGGAGCGAGTGATCTGCTTGATCCTTCTGCGTGATTCTGCGGCTGCAAGGACTCTTCGTCTGGTGAAACTGGTGTGGTCTTCCTCAATCTTTTGCCGACACAGTTTTCTGAACGTTTTGAACACCTTGATGTTTGCTGGTGATCTGTCCATTTTGCGCAGCTGATCGAGAAGGTTCTTTGTGGTTGAGGAGATGCGGTTTGTTATGTGGTTTGGTGCTGGAGTTTGGCTGGCTTTTTCTATGTACATTATGGTGCTAGTGAGGTTTTCATAGACCTGATCTAAGTCTTCTGCTGTCCTTATGGTGTCCTTATATAAAATATTACTTTTCTTAATCCGTTGTTCTGTCTAAATTCAAATTGTTCTCCCAGAACTTTGTTCTCTACTCAAATCATAAATCTTTCCTCTTTACTTTTGAGCACTTTCTTAATTAAATCGATTGTTCTAAAACCGGAACATTCGGTTGCACAAGTTTTTGTGTGTTTATATTTGAACAGATCACGTTGTATAGATCCTGTATTGTAGATACCAAAACACGGAGGAATGATTTTATCAATACCGAAATCATCTAATGCATCTTATTCCTATTTGGTTTTTGTTTTCTTTTCCGGATGCATTTCATTTCTCATATATGTTATTTCTTTCTCCATTTCTCATCTGAGAATGCTGGGGTGTTTCATTATTAAATGCTGATGACTTATTGTCTCTACCGTGGTCGAACAGTTCACTTGTGTATTCGGCCTATTTGGTTTAAATATCCTTATCATCAAGCAAGATTTCCTCTTCCTTGTCCGAAATGCATCCACCTCTGTGAGCCATGTTTTAATAATTCTTGTGCACTATTTTTCCTAAGTTTTATATTATCTTGTTGTTGGTTATTTTTGTTCCCATCCATTGTTGTTTTCCTTGTCGGTATTTTCTACGTATCTCTCTGTTTGTGTTTTTACTTTTTCATTTATGTCCGTAAGTTTCTTTCTGACATCCATCCTCAACGCTTAAACAGATAATTCAAATACTTGTGCAGGGTGTTCACACAAGATAAAAGGAAAGATAAATAGGTATAATCAAGAACACAGGAAGCTAATGCGGTTTTCTATCAGCTATCACCATTACTAAGTCACAAATATATTTCAATGAAGACAAAGACACGGCTGATAAATAATATATGTACACGAACACTTTGCTACCAGTGTCGGCCACTACGGGGGACTCTCACTAAGGCACAAGAAATAAAAATAATGATATGTGAAATTAGGTGTTTGAGAAAGGCTGTCGGGGTCACAAGGTTGGACACATTGTGAAAGTTATCAGACAGAAGGTGGGTGTAACGCCGTGCATGGAATATATGTAAAGGCAGAGAATAAAATGGTTCGGATACGTGACAAGAATGCAACCAAAGTTACCAGCTGCTCGTATCTACAATAACAGACATCAGGGATGCAAAGCAAGAGACAGGCCACGAGAAAGATGGATATACGGTGTCAGTGAGACACTGAAGA